>PVKV010030581.1:0-22091 GCA_004027835.1 Alouatta palliata | reverse complement strand
GGATCACAAGGTCAAGAGATCGAGACCATCCTGGTCAACATGGTGAAACACCGTCTCTACTAACAATACAAAAATTAGCTGGGCATGGTGGCACATGCCTGTAGTCCCAGCTACTCGGGAGGCTGAGGCAGGAGAACTGCTTGAACCCAGGAGGCGGAGGTTGCGGTGAGCCAAGATCGCGCCATTGCACTCCAGCCTGGGCAACAAGAGCGAAACTCCGTCTCAAAAAAAAAAAAAAAAAAGACTTCTGGCCGGGCGCAGTGGCTCACACCTGTAATCCCAGCACTTTGGGAGGCTGAGGTAGGTGGATCACCTGAGGTCAGGAGTTCGAGACCCGCCTGACCAACATGATGAAACCCTCTAACTAAAAATGCAAAGGCTAACTGGGCATGGTGGTGTGCACCTATAATCCCAGCTACTCGGGAGGCTGAGGCAGGAGAACTGTTTGAACCCAGGAGGCAGAGGTGGCAGTGAGCCAAGATTGCACCATTACGCTCCAGCCTGGGCAACAGAGCAAGATTTCGTCTAAAAAAAAAAAAAAAACCTTTGGCCGGGCACAGTGGCTCAAGCCTGTAACCCTGGAACTTTGAGAAGCCGAGGTGGGTGAATGGCTTGAGTCCAGGAGTTCAACACTAGCCTGGGCAACATAGTGAAATCCTGTCTCCACAAAAATTACCAAAAGAAAGGCCAGGCATGGTGGCTCACACCTGTAATCCCAGCACTTTGGGAGGCCGAGGCAGGCAGATCACCTGAGGTTGGGAGTTCAAGACCAGCCTGACCAACACAGTGAAACCCTGTTTCTACTAAAAATACAAAATTAGCCGGGCGTGGTGGTGCACACCTCTAATCCCAGTTACTTGAGAGGCTGAGGCAGGAGAATCGCTTGAATCCAGGAGGCATAGGTTGCGGTGAGCCAAGATTGCGCCGCTGCACTCCAGCCCGGGCAACAGAGCAAGACCCTGTCAAAAAAAAAGACAAGACTTAAAGATGAGGAAACAGGCTCAGAGAGGTCCGGGGCTTGTTTGCTGTCACACGCTTGTAGGAGGCAGGACCAGGATCTGAGTGCGCAGTGCAAAGTCCCTGCTCCCCGCTTCTCCTTCTCTTTGAGAGCCATCTCTGGCCCCAGAAAAGAGGGGAGCAGCATGCACTCTAGGGTGGGACAGCAGGAGCTGGAGGAGGAAGGGGGTTTTTCAGGCCCTTTCCAGGGCATCTGTCTCCAGTCAAGCCCCTAGGCTGGGACTGCCAGCCCCCTTCATCTTCTCTACTGTGGACTCGGATCATGCGATCCCTCAATGCCACCATCTGGCTTGCAATACCAATGCCCCAAACCCAGCCCAGACTCCCCCACCCTCAGGCACTCTGGGTACCGAGAGAGGCCCATCCCGGTCTCCCTGCTGCCATTGTCTTCTCCAGACAACCATTAGCATTGTGCAATTACCCTTCAGCTCTCCTGGCCCAGGACTGACACGGAGGTCCCCATCCCCAGTGATTTGGGGGGAAGGGGGGTTATTACAACTCACAAAACCTTAAATTAAGAATGAATAAGAGAAGCGTTGCATGCCACTTCTGAAAGGCTGCCAGCCCAGGCTGGGGTGGGTGACGGGTGTATTATACTCTGTGCCGATGGAGGAGCTGATGGATGTGCGCGTGGTTAGGGGGACGGAATAGCAGCTGGTACCTGTCCGCACTAGGCCCAGCGCTTTTCCAAAGCGGCTGGGTGCGGAGAGTTAACCCCTGGCTATCCCCTTATGGCTACAGGCTTTGCAAAAGGCAGAAGTGGAACTTCATCTGGACTTGGGCGGGGAGGGTGGGTGTGATCAGAGAGCCTCCCTGGAGAAGTCAAAACAGAGCTTGCAGGTTGCAGAGGAGTAAACCCTTCGACCCCCAGGTACAGAGCAAGAGGGCAGAGGTCCGAGCAGAGAGACCAGGGTGTGCCAAGGTCCTGGAGTGGAGGGTCATGGCACACAGCAGGTGAAGAGCTAGAAAGGGATGGAAGCTGGCCCTGGAGGTGGGGAGGAGGGTGTGACCCTGGGGAAGTGGGCTGGAGTCACCCTCTGGTAAGCCTTCTTGTCCAGCGTCCAGATTCAGGATTTGGTCCTAGGAATGGCAAGGGAAGGAGTGTGCAAAGCGACTGTGCTGTGTTGAAACAAGGTCCTCTGGCCACGGTGCAGGGAAGAGCCTGGAGCTGGCAGGAGCTCTGTGGACACTCCAGGAGGCCACTGCAGTGGGCTGGGAGAGACAGTGGCAGCCTGGGCAAGAGAGACTGGGGCAAAGGAGAGAAACAGGCAGACCAGAGGGTCAATTACGGGAGGATCGATCAGCGGTGGTGATGGTGGGGGGAGGAGAAGGGGCGGAGGCAGGGACAAAAGCCGGATTTGGGCCAAGTGCAGCTTGGGGGATGCTGGAGCCACTTACCTACCTAGATAGGGAAATGGACTGAGGACACAGATTTGGGGGTGCAGGAAGAGAAAAGGTTCAGGTGTGGATATGAATGTCATCACCTTCCTGAGCCGTGGTTTCCTCTATCTGTAAAGTCCGAGGCCTCACCTGGCTCACACAGAGCTGTGGGGCAGGCGTCTGATGTGCAGTTCTGCTGCTCCCCAGGTGTGAGTGTGCTTGTCCTTCGACCACCATGAATGTCAGTTTCCTCAAGGGCAGGGCCGGTGTGAGGCTCAGAGGAGAACCAACAAGGGAAGCACGTTACAACATCAGAACATTATGCAAATAAGCGCTGTGTGCACCTTCCCCGCTCTGCCACCTTCGGCAAGACCCTTTTCCTCTCTGGGCCTCAGTTTCCCCAGCGAGTCTGGAGTCACAGGCTGGCTCAAGAGGGGCCTTCTAGCTTTAATGCCCTCGGTGAGGAGCAGGAGCTCAGGACTCAGGCCCACGGCCGGCCCCCAGGAAAGGGGCATCCCAACCCAGGTCCGGGGGCTCTCGGGAAGGTGTGGCCCATCCACTACTGCTTGGCTGAACGGGAAGGTGCCACCTATCAGCCTGCCAGCCGGAGCCTGGCTTCCTCCTCCTCCTTCAGAGCTTAGGGTTGAAGGTGAGCGTTCTGATGCCTTTCTCCCCCAAGTTTCACCCCCTGGTCTGCATCTCAGGCTGCGCCCTGTGCCTCCTACAGCTTTGGGGAATCAGAGTGGGTCAAGCCAGGGTCCCCTGGCCCTGGAATCTGGTGCGGTACCTGCCCCTCCCACCTTGCACACGTCTCTCAGGCCTGCGAGTTGGCACGCAGCTGGGAGAAGCAGCGGCTTCAAGGTCAATGGGGATGAGGTCACGGGCAGGGGAAAGATGGGGCTGATAGCTCACCACCCCCACAGGGGCAGGGTGTCGAGAAGGGGCCCCTCCAAAGCCCTGTGACCCTGGGCTGCAGGGGAGTAGGGGGAAGGGAGGAGAGAGCAGCCCCCTTCCCCCCGCCAGGAGCCCTGGGCTGCCGCTCGTATATCTGTCCCTGGATAATGTATATCCAGCTTATGGAAAATATTCATAATGCTCCTTACACCAAACTGGCCCCTTTCCATAGTGCGTGATCTAAAATTAAATCCATTTCAAATATACAGTAGATCGAGTCAAGCTAATATAAATGAAACATGATTAATAGGCAGAAAGCTGTCCTCCTTAGCAGGGCCGAGAAGGTGGGGCTACGGACACTCCCCCTCCTCACAGTCCCCAGCCCCCCAAGGCCTTCAAGCCCCTATCCTCATCCAAACTCCTTTCCCTTTGCACCTGAAATGTGGACCCTTCCTGGAATTCACCCAAATTGTGAAGGACGAGTGTCAGGCCATTGGAACAGAGCAGTTCAGAGAGCCGACTTGAGTGTCAGCACCAAGCTGAGACCTAGAGCCCATGACTTCATCTCCCTGAGCCTCAGTGTTCTCATCTATACAATGGGATGTTAACAGCCCCTACCTGGTGGGGCTGGTGTGACTGTTAAATGAGAGAATAAGGCAGGTAAGCACAGAGGACCAGACATCCGAGAAGGAGACCCTCGTCCCTAGAGGCCTGCTCCCTCCGCCCCCTCCCCAGCCCCCAGCGGGAGTGGGGATCTGTGTCGCCCGCTGGCCCCCTGATCAGCCAGCAGAACAAGGGCCAGCCAGAATTCCTGCCATTGCAGGGATATGCTTGGTGGGTTATTTTTAGTGTGTTGGCAAGTGACTGTTACTGACCAAATGTTCCCACATTGGGGACAGAATCTGCTAAGAGGGCACTTGTGTGCTGAACCGAGGCGGGAGGGGCTTTGCTGCCTGTCTCAGGGGCTCCTCCTGTGTCCTTTTTTGCTCACGCATTTGAACTCAAGCCCCGAGGCCACTGAGGGAGGGAGAGCAGCGGGAGGGACTTGGTAGCTCAGGGAAGCATTCACGCCTGGCCTGTCTCCTTCCAGGCTGGGCACTTGGGTACCTCACACGAAAGATGCCCCTCAGCGTGGAACGAGAAATAATGTCACCCCGGGCGGGCGCTCCCTGCTCCCCACTTCAGGAAAGACCCAGGCTTCCACGGGTTGAGTGTGTACACGTGTGTGTGTGTGCACACGTGCGCACACCCGTCTGCTCATTGGCTACAGGTACATGTGGCCCTCACTGTCCACCTGGGTCCCCATCTGATTCCTGGCTCTTTCTGCTCACACCATCAGGGATGTTCCTCGGAACTCCTCACGTACTTGCCCCGACTGGGGAACCCCACCTTTTGTGCAGGCCCACGAGAGTCGGGGTGGTGTCTGCCACCGTCCATCCAACACCAGCCCTCGGCTGTTTCTTTTTCTCCCGGAGGGGCTGGAAGAGGGAGAGCCCCTGGGGTGGGAGGGGTGCTGCTGGCTTTTTCCCTGTCATTGGCCGTTGGCTGCCTGCTTCGCCAGGCGTGCTTGGAGCATGTTTGCATGAAGTGGATGCACACTGCAATTCCGTGATGAATTCTATGAATACTAATCTGCTACTACCCTTGACCTTGGGGTCACCGAAAGATCAAAACCAAACCATTTAATATTTTCCTTTTGCAGATCAATAGAAGCATAAATTCCCCCTCAATGACAAGTATAATTTCAAACAGATCTATAGAAGGCATGCGTGCATTTCCAGCCGGCGACACTCACTGCCTGCTTCGCCTTTTGGGGAGCAGACGAGGACTTTCTTGCCTTTTCTACCATTGAATTTCTTTTTGCCTTTTTTATGGCGCTGAAATGCTATTTTCAGCAGCTGCTGTCATATAAATATCTCTTGTTTTTCTTCTCCTCTTTCCCTCCTGGTGAAAAGGGCAGGGGACCTATTGAAAATTCCGCTTTATCTCTTTCAGTCGGGTTCAAGTACAGGTCGAATAATCGATCCCTCCTCCTTTTCTTTTTTAAGTTTCCTGTCATTCTTTTGGCCAGATCAGCAGCAGAAAGAAATCAGGAGGGCAGCTCGCTTTACGGAGATCTTCTCAGAGTGTCTATATTGCTGTATTTGCGTGCATGTTTGCGTGTGCACGCGTGGGATCTGCAGTTGTGTGTGTGTGTGCTTTTGTGTACCTGACGATAAACACTCGCTCCAGTTCAAACTCTCGCCCAGAACTCGAGGAGCGTGGAAACAGAAAATCACCAAAGGGAAAAAGTTAAGGGCTGGAGTGGGCACTGTTAACCCCTGCTGATCTTCCAGGCAGAGCTGGGGTGGGGCTGGGAACATGTCCTAGTTGGACATGCTGTCCTTCCCCCGAGAATCATGTTCACCTCCGTGTGCACCTCCCCAAAGCTCCTGAGTCTTTTCTTGAATACAGCTCCAAGAAAGAGAAAAAAAGATGTAAAAAGAAGAGACAGAAAAAAAAAAAAAACCAAAACCAAAAATCAGGAGGCAGAGTGGTGGGGAAGCAAAAGGAAAGAGAAAAGAGAATTAAACCATTAATCTGCCTGGATTTTCCACTTCACAGAGTAATCAGTTTGGAAGACACTGAAATAAAGTGGAATGTCTGATCGCCACCACCGCCCCCCTCCAGTCCCTACTTCTTATTTACAGAAACACAAGGAGCAAGGGCGGTGTCCTCTCTGCCCTACACAAAGGCCTCCAGTGTCCGCTCCAGGAGGCGACAAGGACCCCAGCCCTCAGCCAGAGCTGCCCGCTGCCTCAACACCCGTGTGGCATTCACCCTGAGCTGGAGGTGCAAAGCCAAGATGATTTAATTTATAGAAAGGACAAGAATGTCGTGTAGCAGATTTAATCATCGGAGAGTTTAAAAAAAAAAAAATAAGGACCGGGCTAATGTCGTAATTTACATTTCAGGATAATAAAGAGAGAAAGACAGAAAAAGAAGGGCCTGCAGCCTGCAAGGGGAACCGGGAGGGGAGAAGGACCAGGGGGCAGAGGGAGCCCAGTAGATTTGCCTGAAACACCAATAAATTTAAAAACAAACCCAGAAAGCTAAAGACAGCCCCTGGAAAGTGCTGGGAAATGGACCATCGATTTTAGACTTGATCTGCATTTCGTATTTTAATAATGCTCTCTCTGTCTTTCCTTTTCTCTCTCTCCCTCTCTCCCTCTCTCTCTCTCTCTCTCTTTTGCAAAATATAAAAGCTGATCTGATAAATATTAATTTGAACCATCATAATGTATTTGAAAATTCCAGCTAAAATGTCACCACATGGAACATTAATGTAATATTTCAAGGCCCTGAGAGCAATACTCATATTGATTGCATTTATTTCACTCTAGGGAGGAGAGATAATTCTTCAATGTGGGACACATCTGGGAGCCAAGGAGGCAGAGGCTGAGGGGAGAAATGCGAAATTATATATGGTCATAAAAAATACAAAACAGAAAATCCTCCCTAAAACTCTCTGCTCGCCCGTGGCGCTCCACACCCAAACCTGCCACTTCCATCTCCCAGAGTGGCTGGGGCTTCAGTAAAGGCAGAAGCCCAGGGGCCTCGAGGACAGCGGCTGCGGGACTGGGAGCCGAGCAGCCTCTCCCAGGGCCCCACTGAGTAGGCCCTGCCTTGGCCAAGACGGACAGACAGACAGAGGGGCTGCTCACTGGAGCCTCGAGCTCGCTGGGTGGAAGTTTGTTAATGCCCGAGAGCTGTGAGATCCCGGGAAGGGAGAGAGAAGAAGAAAAGGAGGGGAGGAGAGAGGAGAAGAGAGGAGACAGCTGAGAGAGAAAGGAAAGAAAGAAAAGAAGAGGAAAGAAACCAGGGCCCAAGGGAGAGGAGGGGAGAGGAAAGGAGGGAGGCAGGAGTGAGGGAGAGCGGGGAGAGAGTGAGAAGGAGAGAGAGGACATGAATCAGGAGAGAAGGAGGAAGCAAGAGTGAGCCGGGAGGGGAGAGGACAGGAGAGGCGGAGGCGGGGTGGGGGGCTCGGGCTGGGCCGTCTGGAGTCCCAGCTCCTCTCACTGTCATTAAGGATATTGATGTGCTCAGGCGTCAATGAGTCTTTGTACAAGTGAAAGGAAACCCGATGCTTGTGGTGACCCTGAGCCCACGCCCTCCACCTGCCCCCCCACCATCCCCGGGCCTGGAGCTGAAGGCTGGGAGGCAGAGGGGCCAAGCCCCCCACCACGGGCTGAGCTGCCAGAGACTCCAGGATCCCGAGTTTCCCCAGCCCAGTGCCTGGTGCAGGAGTGGGGAGGGGGCACCTTGAACCTGACCCTTCCGATGCGCAGTGCCCAGGGCCCCGAGGCTGACTGGTTGCTGTAACCAGGACTTGCAGCCCAGAGGAAGGCTGGGAAGAAACCCCATCTCGGGGTCTCAGCCAAGACCCTCCTCCTTGCTTCTCAGGATGTGTGCGGATTTTGAGGTGCTGACTTTGACAGCACCCTTAGAAGGCCAGGGGCCGGGCTGGGAGAAACTCCAGTGGCCCAGGGACTGGCCAAGGTCAGGCCCCTCTTTGCCAGTCGGGTCTCTGCACAAATGTCACCTTCTCCCGGAAGCCCTCCCTGACCATCCGAACAGCCCCAGCGAGTTTTCCTTTATGCAGAGCGCTCACCTGGAATTATCTTCCTTGTCTGTTTAATGCTTTGGATCTGCACGCGCCCCACCTTTGAATGTAAGTTTGAGAGGATGGGTCCGCGCCTACCTTGCTCCCCATCACGTCCCCCGCCCTCGCGCTGAGCTAATGCTCCCTCTCTGCCCCCGGCGACTCGGACAGACGGACGGACAGACGGACGGACGGACGGACGCTGCAGCCTCCGCCCCCGCTCGGCCAGCCCTCACCCCCACCCCGCCTCAGCCCGCTTCCGGGCCGGGTGACCCAGCCTCGCTCCCACCCCGGGACCCCTCCCAGCCCCCGCCGCCCCCGCCGCCGCCCCCGCCGCCGCCCGAGGCTGCGCGCCCCCGCCTCCCCGGAGCCGTCACTCGCGGAGCTGCCACAATATTGTGAAGGCTCCGCGCTCCCGCTCCGCGGTGCAGCCCGCAGCCCGCGCGGGGGCCGCGAGGGAGGCGCGGGCGGGCGGGCGCCGGCGATGAATAATGCATGACCAAGGCGCCCCCTACCGGCGGCTGCGGGCGGCGCGGGGACGGCCCCGCCGGGCCTGGACCGGGCCGGACCCAGAACCCGCACGTGTCCCGGCCCGCCCCGCCCGGGAGGGAGCTCCAGCCTCGGTCCCCGCCTCCATCCCGACCCGGCCAGGCCCTCCTTCTCCACCCTCCTGTCCGGGGAGCAGCCTCCTACTCACCCCAAGACCGAGGGACGAGTTCGGGGAGGCGGGGGAAGCTGCACAGAGCCCAAGCCAGAGCCCTTCTTGTGCACCCGGGTTTGGGGTGCGGTGGGGACCGGGATCCCCAACTCTCTCTCAGCCCAGAGCTTCTGCACCAGGACTTGCAGCCTCAGAGGAGGACAGGGTGGGAAGGAGACAGCAGAGGAAGAGACTTCATCTGTTTATAAAAATGAGTAAAAACAATTTCCTAAGAGTTTCCAACTTTTTGCAGAATATTGACAACATCGAGATCTGAGGATTTTTTTTTTTTTTTAAGTTCGAATGCAATACAGGAAAGCCCGCTGTGTATAGATGGGTATCTGTGGTTTTAGCATAAGGGTCCTGGAGGTGTCCTCCTGGGGGTCCGTGGTGGGAGGAGCAGGTCTCCGCTGCAGATGATCTACTTGGGTGGTAGAGGACACGGTGGGGTGTGATGACCAACAGCAGGCCCCCCCGCCAGGCTTGGAGTGTCCCCTAAGTGGCTGTGGTCTCTGGGGGTCCGCCTGCAGGTGGTCGCCTGTTCTCCAGGCCTTCCAGTCCTCCTAACAGGCAGGTAATGAGGAGAGCAGAGGTCTTGCCAGCTTTCAGGCGGCTGCTTTAGCTCCCAATCACGCACACCCCCGGGGAGCTGGGCCAGGCTCTTGGCCTCCTGGCCTCTCCTCATTGAGAACAGATTCTAATGACACCCTCCTCCACCCCCCCTGGTTCCTGCTGTGCCCTGACAACCCGCCCAGCCTTAATAAGCCAGAAGGCAGGGACGAGGACCATCACCGAACCTGGCCATTTGTTGAGCATCTGCTGAGATGCTGGCTCGTGCTGAGCATTCTCATCCCAGCACACACCCTGCACGTTCGGATTCTGAGCCACATGTTAAAGACGAGGAAACCAAGGCCCAGAGATGTGCCGTCCTGCACCTAAGATCACACAGTTGCTCAGAGATGAGCCAAGAGGCGTGGAGCAGGGCGGGGGAACTCCATCCTCCCACCCAGGCGCTGCTCTGCGTCCGGGACCCCATGTCCCGGAGGTCAGATTCGAACCTTGCGCTGGGCTGCAAGCCCTCCCCATTGGAGCAGCAGTTGGTCTGTGTCACTAAAACTGAGATGCAAACTCAACTGCCCCGGGCCCAGGCTGGCGAAGCACACGCATGAAGTGGGCCACACATTCAAACACATGGGTCCCCCAAGAGTCTCCCAAATAGTTTAGCTCTTAAGAAAGAAACGGTTTCAGGTGACGATATCTGACAACCAGTTAACAACCTTTGCCCTGGAATCTTGCTCCTTCAGCCGAGGCCTGAATTCCAGTCCCTAGGTGCATTTTGCTCTGCTCTGTTACCTTGACCAAGGAGTCTTACCTCTCTGAACCTCTGTTCCTTCATTTGTAAACTGGGAATCAAAACACCACCTGTGTCCTGCGGGGGTGGGGGGTGCATGGGCCAGAAGAGAGGAGGGACATGAAGGACAGCCCAAGATAATCCTGTCTGCTAAGATCATTCTTGCTAGTAAGTTGCAGGCCTCACCCCTCTTTTATGTGGGCGTGATCCCTAAAGAAAATGATGAGAGAGGGGACGCAAGATGTAGGAAACTGTCGCAGGGCAGTCCTGCGTGGGTGGCCTGTCCTCAGCTTACCAGGGGACCCTGCAAAGCCTGTGGATCTCCGCTCCAGACTGTCCCAAGATGTGTTGATGGGCCGGGAGGAGTATTTATTTATCCATCGACTGTCATTTGTCATTGGTTGAAGGTCACAGGGGACCAAGCTTGCTCCTAAGGCCAGACAGATGTCCTTGAGGAGCCTGAGGTGGAGTGATGGGGACCGCTAGTAGAAGCTGCAGGTGCCCTCTGGGTAGACCAAAGGATATGATGGAGGCCCAGTGCCCACTCAGGTGGTCTCACACCTGCCAGCCACCCTTGTCATCAGCGGTGCCCACCTTGGGCCGTACAGGCTCTGGAGCCAGCACTGGGCCGGATTCAGCCCCAGCTATGTTAAAGGGGAGGAGGAAGCTCACTTTTCTTTCTTTTTTCTTTTTGTTTTTTGTGATAAAGTCTCACTCTGTCACCCCAGATTCAAGCAATTCTCCTGCCTCAGCCTCCCGAGTAGCTGGGACTACAGGCACGCGCCAACCACACCCGGCTAATTTTTGTATTTTTAGTAGAGACAGGGTTTCACCATATTGGCCAGGCTGGTCTCGAACTCCTGACCTCGTGATCCGCCCACCTCGGCCTCCCAAAGTGCTGGGATTACAGGCATGAGCCACTGCACCTGGCCAGAAGCTCGCTTTTCCATAGAATGCATGGAATGAGTGCTGGGAGAGAGGTGGGCCCCTTGCTGTTTAGGAGCCAGACACAGGAGTATCCAGTTCAGCCTGGGGGCTCAGAAGGCTTCCTGGAGGAGATGACATGTTCCAAGCAGAACTCTGAGCTGAAACTCAGTTCTCTGTGCTGGGCCTAAAGGGACCTCACTCCCCAACTATCCCCTGTTCCCAGAGCTCCTTCTAGCCATGGTAACTAATGTCACACCGCCATGGCTGGAGCAGGGAGGCGTCTCTGCCTCTCCCATCATCCTGGACTCCAGGACAGCTGTCCTCCAATCCAGACTCTGTCCTGCCCCTGGTGTCCTGGATACAGGGTAGATCCTCTTTCTTGAGAGGGGGTTAGGGAGGGGAGAGGGCAGCTCTGGGCCTAGGACCCCAGGGGTTACCTGAGGTTAGCCAGCAAAGTTTTCAGAACTTTAAACAAGCCTGGGGAGCTTGTTTAAAACATAGACACAGGTCCCACTCAGATCTCCATGCGCAGAGCCTCCAGGCAGGGATTGGAGCTTCTGCATTTTTTTTTTTTTTTTGATTTTTAATTGAGGCAGAGTCTTTCTCTGTTGCCAGGCTGGAGTGCAGTGGCTTGATCTCGGCTCACTGCAACCTCCGCCTCCTCGGTTCAAGTGATTCTCCTGCCTCAGCCTCCCGAGTAGCTGGGACTACAGGTGTGCGCCACCACACCCAACTCAATTTTGTAATTTTAGGAGACTCAGGGTTTCACCATGTTGGCCAGGATGGTCTTGATCTCTTGACCTCGTGATCCGCCCACCTCGGCCTCCCAAAGTGCTGGGATTACAGGCATGAGCCACAGCGCCTGGCCTGGAACTTCTGCATTTTTAAAGCAAGCATTCAGGGCCTTCTCCTGCGGTTGGTGGATCTGGGTTGGGGACCCATTCTCCTGCTCTGTGCTGAGTGACCGGTCATCTCTCCCCACCTCGTGGGAATCACCACCAGAGACTTTCTATGGTTCTGAGCTCCTGGGGACAACCTGCCGTGGGCATCCCTGTATAGTCCCTCCTTAAACACCCCTTCCTCACTGGGAGCTAGGGCCAAGCAAAGAGGGTGTGGGGAGGACACAGCCTCCCCAGGGATCAACCTGTGGGAGCCCCACTCTGTAAAGACCCTCCTCTGATCCCTGGCGAGCGTGGTGTCTCTTCCTCCACTGCGTCTATGACCTCCCATTCATTCATGTTAATGCCTCCAATTTTGGAAATGCAATTAATTACTCATTGTATCTGCTTTAATTATTGTTGTGTTTTCTATGTACTTTATACAACTTAATAAACAGTTGGGGAAACAAGATCTTGGTGGGGCCAGGGCTCAGGAGAAGCTGAGCCTTTTCCATCATCATTTATGATCAAGCCCATTCATTCATTCATTCATTCATCCATCCAGTCAGTCATTGATTCATTCACTCAGTCCCTCATTCATTTAGATATTCATTTACTCATTCATTCATTCACTTATCCAGGGACTACTTATTAGCATAGTCATGTGACGAGCTCCAGGACAGGTGCCAGGAAGCAGTGGTAAATAAAATGACAAGGTCCTTGCCTTAGAAGAGCTGACAATCTGGTGAAGAGACAGACAACAAATACATACAACGGTTACAAAAAAGAGCTGAGAAAGTCAAGGAGGACTTCTTGGAGGAGGCAACATTTAAATACACTTCCATTTAGGCAGAGCAAACTCAGTTTCTGGAGAGGGCAAGAGATGGAAAGCCCAGTTCAAGGAGCCAAGACTCAAGAGAAGAGACAGCCAGCAACCAAATTATTACAACGCAACATGGTGAGGAGGAAGGAACCAAGCGAGGTGAGAGCGCGGAGGTTGGGGAAATGGCTGGGGAGGTTTTTCTTGGGAGGAGGCACTGAGCAGGTCTTCTGGGACCTGTGAGTGCTCTCAGCCCACAGAGGACAGCTGAGGGCTCATGTTCCAGCTTTTTTTTTTTTTGGGACAGAGTCTCACTCTGTCACCAGGCTGGAGTACGGTGGTGCAATCTTGGCTCACTGCAGCTTCCCCCTCCTGGGTTCAAACAATTCTCCTGCCTCAGCCACCCAAATAGCTGGAATTACAGGTGTGTGCCACCAGGCCCGGCTAATTTTTGTATTTGTAGTAGAGATGGGGTTTTACCATGTTGACCATGGCTGATTTTGAACTCCCGACCTCAGGTGATCCACCCGCCTTGGCCTCCTGAAGTGCTGAGATTACAGGGCTGAGCCACTATGGCTGGTCATGTACCAGCTTCTTCAAAGGACCAGCAAGACCCTGTTATAGTGTTGGGCACAGCAGTGGTGGCATGGAGGAGGTCTGATGACTAAGGCCTCCTGGGTCCCAGTCCCCCTGGGCTGACTCTGATTCTTGGCTTGGAGTCAGAGGGGCTTGGTAAAGCTGGGCCTTGGGGAAGAAGTGGAAGTTTATTAGTCAGAGGAGGACACTCCAAGACCAGCCTCGCCATATGCAAAGGCCTAAATGCAGGAGGGAGCTGGCACACTTGGGGAGCGGGAGAGGCCTGGCATTGTGGCAGAAGATGGTGCCTTAGGCCCCAGAGGTGGGAGATGAGGTAGCTGGATCCCAGGCAGCCATGGGGCAGCCCTGAGGAGGGGCCTGAGCAAAGTTCTGAGAGCAACTGGGAGCCATGGATGGTCTGCAAGCTGCAGAGGCATCTGCCAGAATTGGGTATCAAATGTTTGTTTATAAATGTGTTTGGGGATGTAACAATAAGCTAGTCATGGCCTCTGCAGTCGAATCACCAGCCGCTAACTCCAAGGGGGGAAACAGGGAGGGCCCCAGACCAGGGCCAGATTGGGGGGTAAGGGCCATCAGGATGACCTCTCCAGGTGCCCAGAAGCCCGGAGGAGAGGGTTAGGCTTGGGAAAGGAAGATTCAAAGCCAGTAGCACCCTGGTGTTTACCAGGTCCTTCCTCCTTGGCAGGGGCTTCATAGTCATCATCCCATTAATAATAGTAATCGTGGGATCAACAGCCGCCTCACAACTAACATGTATTTTTTATTTTTTTTGAGATGGAGTCTCACTTTGCCACCCAGGCTGGAGTGCAATGGTGTGATCTTGGCTCCTTGTAACCTCCGCCTCCCAGGCTCAAGCTACTCTCCTGCCTCAGCCTCCCAAGTAGCTAGGATTACAGGCATGGGCCACCACACCCAGCTGGTTTTTGTATTTTTGATAGAGACAGGGTTTCACCATGTTGGCCAGGCTGGTCTCGAACTCCTGACCTCAGGCGATCTGCCCGCCTCGGCCTCCCAAAGTGCTGGGATTACAGGCTTGAGCCACTGCGCTAACACTTATTTTGTACCAGCTTCTTTCTGTTCTAGGTGCTTTTATCCATATTAATTGCTTTAATTTTCATGACAACCCTATGAGGTGGGTACTATGATCACTGTCCCCATTTGACAGATAAGGACGTGGAGGCTCAGAAGCTAAGTGGCCTCTCCAAGGAATAAGTGGCTGAACCACAATACACACTGAGACCTTCCCGATTCCATGGTCCATGCTGGCTTCACTTTGCCCCACACTCCATCAAGGGAAGGACTGGGGTAGGGCTGTGGGGTGTGGACCCGGGGTCCCTGTGAGGAGCTGCAAACTGGAGTGGCCCTGTCCCCGTCCCCCCACCTCAGGCCGCCTCGGGCTGCACTCTTCCTCTGCTGATTGAGGCTGGTGTTTTATGAACCCAGAACCGCAGCAAGATTCTCCTATTAATTTATTGGTATTGCTAATTAAACATCATATTCGCAAATGTAAATTTCCTAATGGCCTCCCTTCCATTTCCGAAGTTTCCTAAAAGAGCCTTCTTGTTATGGTTGTCAACTGAAACCAATTACGTCTCACTGGATGCGTGGCTGCGGCTGGCTCAGGGGCCGCTGGGTCTCGAGGGCATCAGGGACCTCTGGACAGGGTCTAGCTGGGGCCCTTTTTGATGGCAGGGGAGAACAGGGGCAGGGGAATGTTGGGGAAGAGAAGTAGAGCGAGCTCAGCCCCGGGCTCCCGGGTGTCCACCTCCTTCTTATCCCTCATGCGTCCTTGTCAAGAACAGGCTTTCTCCTCTTGCCCCCAGTCTGGTTGCTGGCCTGGGCCCGTAGCGGTTTGCAAAGCTATGTCAGGGAGGCCAGGGCCAGGATAAAGAGGGAGCGTGGAGGAGAAAACACAAGTGTCAGTGCTTAGAGGGATCTCAGAGATTTTCCACTCTAATCCCTCATTTGAAACATGAGGAAACTAAGGCACAGTAGAGGAAGTGACTCGCCCAGGGCCACAGAGTCAATCACTAGAGGAACTGGGGCCTAAACAGAGGTCTGCTTCTGATCCCTTTGGAAATCTGATTGATGATGCCAGAGCCGTGGCTCATTCCTGTAATCCCAGCACTTTGGGAGGCTGTGGTGGGCAGATCACTTGAGGTCAGGAGTTCAAGACCAGCCTGGCAAACATGGTAAAACCCCATCTCGACTAAAAATACAAAAATTAGCCAGGCATAGTAGTGCATGCCTATAATCCCAGCTACTCAGGAGGCTGAGACAAGAGAATCACGTGAACCTGGGAGGTGGAAGTTGCAGTGAGTCGAGATTTCGACACTGCACTGCTCTGCAGCCTGAGTGACAGAGCGAGACTCCTTCTAAAAAAAGAAGAAAGAAAATCTCATCAGCTGTGCCCCCTACCCCAGACAAACGTGTTCCCTGCAGGAGCTGAATAACTGCAGGGACCCTGCTCTACACCGTGGCAGCCCCCGCCCCAATTCAGTCATTGCGTGGTGTTTGAAAGCAACAGCTCTTGGCTCAGGGGAAAAACACTCTGAGTCCCACATGCAGCAAGTTCTCTGCCTCTTGGGACCTCAGTCTCCTCATCTGCACAATGAGGACAGCAGTCTGTCTCTCCCCGGGTTGCTGAGAGATTATTTGATCATATCTCACGTGTGAGTGAGTGCTCTGTTGCGAGTGACTGATATCAGCCGGGCTTCGTTGTGTCAGAGCCCCGCCTCCTAACTCAGTGGGGTGGGGGGTGGGGTCGGGCGGCTCTGGCTAGTCCTAGGCCACATCTCGCCAGGTGGGACACAGAGACGCTGGGATAGGGTGAGGCCACCCAGGCCTGGGACTTGGCCTCATATTTGGAATAACGGTCACCATTTCCTCAGCACGGTGCTAAGACTGAGCCGTCCCGGGCATCGTCTCCCCAATCCTCCTCAGCCCATTTACAGATGGGGAGGCAGAGGCCTCCGGGGTTAGTGACCTGCCTGGCCCGAGGTTCCCCAGGGGAAGGACTCTCTGACTCCAGGGTCTGAGTTGGCACCTGCTGTGTTCTGCCTTTGCCGAGTAGCAGCTGGAGACGTGAGAGCAAACACAGACCATCTGCTGGGACTTCAAGCTCCCGCTCCGCAGCCTCTTTACTGGGAGACCTTGAGCGTGTCAGGTCTGAGCAATCAGATGCCGTGTGAGACACATCAGAGGCTGCTGCTGGCCCCCGACACCAGAATGCACACTGATGTCGGCATTGCCAGTTCTGCTCCGATGACTTGGGGCCCGGTGTCCCCGCCCCACATCCCTAAGCACCGCCTCCCGGGTACAGAGCAAGAAAGCGAACCTGCTGGGTAAACTGAGTCAGAACATTTGCAAGGACCTAGAGGATGGAGAAGACTTTCCCTGTGCCCTTGCCCCTGGTGCATCTGGGGACAGCTGGAAGTGGAGCTGGCAGGGAGGGGTGAGAAGTGACGGACACTGCCCAGATACTGAGGAGCATCCAGCCCATGTGGCTTTGTGGTAGTCCATGGGGAAAAGGGCCTCAGAAGGTCACCTCCTCCAAGTAGGGTCACACGTCTGACGGACACTCCTAGCCCCTCTTCCTCCTGCCTCAAGATGCCTGTACTCTCCAAGCTGCAGGCTTGTTCTGCAGGGGCCCTTGTGGGCTCACTCAGCTTATGCATCAGTATCTTTCGGGAGCCAGTGGGTAATCAGAGTGTTTCAGTTGCTACTTGGAAATCTCCATTAGGGAAAGCTTTAAAAATACACTCTATCGGCTGGGCACGGTGGCTCACGCCTGTAATCCTAGCATTTTGGGAGGCCGAGGCAGGCGGATCACCTGAGGTCAGGAATTTGAGATCAGCCTGACCAACGTGGAGAAACCCGATCTCTACTAAAAATGCAAAATTAGCTGGGTCTGGTGGCTCCTGTAATCCCAGCTTACTTGGGAGGCTGAGGGAGGAGAATTGCTTGAACCCAGGAGGTGGAGGTTGCAGTGAGCCGAGATTGTGCCACTGCACTTCAGCCTGGGCAACGAGCGAAAATCTGTCTCAATAAATAAATAAATATAATAAAAACACACTCTGTCATTGTTTACTATTCCCGGCAATAACACGGGGCTGCCCCTCAGTCCCCATCTTCCCAGGCTTGCTATGTGCTAGGGCTGAGCGGCCGCACTCAGAGCCCTGCGTGGAGTCCGGGCTGGGCTTGAGGCATGCGATCAGGCCTGGGGGCGTCCAGACTTCCTGTCTTTGTTTTTTTGTTTTGTTTTGTTTTGTTTTGTTTTTGAGACAGGGGCTTGCTCTGTTGCCCAGGCTATAGTGCAGTAGTGTTATCACACTCACTGCAGCCTCAATCTCCCAGGCTCAAGCCATTCTCCTACCTCAGCCTCCCTAGTAGCTGGCACCACAGGCGTACACCTCCACACCGAGCTAATTTTAAAAATAGTTTGCAGGGAGGGCACGGTGGTTCATGCCTGTAATCCCAGAACTTTGGGATGCCAAGGCGGGTGAATCACCTGAGGCTGGGAGTTCGAGATCAGCCTGACCAACAAGGAAAAACCCCATCTCTACTAAAAATACAAAATTAGCCGGGTGTGGTGGCATATGCCTGTAATCCCAGCTACTCGGGAGGCTGAGGCAGGAGAATCACTTGAACCCGGGAGGCGGAGGTTGCAGTGAGTCGAGATCGTGCCTCTGCACTCCAGCCTGGGTAACAAGAGCAAAACTGCGTCTCAAAAACAAACAAACAAAAAGATGTGTAGCGATGGGGTTTGTCCCTGTTACCCAGGCTGTGTCCAGACTTCAAACTTTTTTTTATTGTGGTAAGATACACAGAACATAACATTTACTAGCATAGATCATTTTAAAGCGTACATTTCAGTGGCATTAAGTACACTGACAGTGTTACGCAACTATCTAATTCCAGAACTTTCTCATCACCCCAAAAGGAAACCTCGTATCCATTAAGCGATCACTCCCCATGCTCCCATCCCCCGCATCCTCAACAGCCACTAATCTACTTTCTGTCTCCACGGATTTGCTTATTTTGAATATTTCATATAAATGGAGTCACCCGATATGTGGTCTTTCGTTTCTGGCCTCTGCCTTTCAGCTCCATGGTTTCAGGGTTCGCCCAGGCTGTGACGTGGAGCCACTCCATCACTTGTTCTGCGGGGCTGAAGAGGTTCCGTTGCAGGAGGGACCACATTTTGCCTATCCAGCCTCCCGCTGACGGACATTCTGCTGGTGCCCGCCTCCTGGCTGTTGTGAACAGCACTGTTGAGAGGTGTCCGGATTTTGAGCATGTGGTTATCCAGGTTCTAGGCAGGAAGACGTCTAGATTCTGGTGCACAGATATCAAGTAGCAGGCATAAAGACACCCAGATATGCTGGGCGTGACAGTGACCAGCCTGATGCCCTCCTTAGGGAGAGGGGCTCCCACAGGCTCTTCTCCTGGGCCCAGTGCTGAGCCCTGGGGAAAGTTCTGCAGCTTGGAAGGTGCTGGCTTCTTTTTAAAGAAAACTTAAAAAAAAATTTTTTTTTTCAGACCAAGTCTCACTCTTGTTGCCCAGACTGGAGTGCAATAGCGCAATCGTGGCTCACTGCAACCTCTGCCTCCTGGGTTCAAGCTGTTTTCTCGCCTCAGCCTCCCGAGTAGCTGGAATTACAGGCACACACCACCATGGCCAGCTAATTTTTTGTATTTTTAGTAGAGACCGGGTTTTGCTAGGTAGGCCAGGCTGGTCTCGAACTCCTGACCTCAGGTGACTCGCCCATCTTGGCCTCCCAAAGTCCTGGGATTACAGGTATGAACCCCTGTTCCTGGTCTTTAAAAATCTTTGTAGAGAGCGGGACTGGTCTTGAACTTCTGGTTTACTTTTTTTTTTTTTTTTTTTTTTTGAGATGGTCTTACTCTGTCACCCAGGCTGGAGTGCAACGGAGTGCAATGGCATGATCTCAGTTCCCTGCAACCTCCATCTCCCGGGTTCAAGTGATCCTCTCGCCTCAGCCTCCTGAGGAGCTGGGACTACAGGTGCGCACTACCACGTCCGGCTAATTTTTTGTATTTTTAGCGGAGACAGGGCTTCACCATGTTGGCTAGGCTGGCCTCGAACTCCTGACCTAAAGTGATCCTCCTGCCTTGGCCTCCCAAAGTGCTGGGATTACAGGTGTGAGCCACTGTGCCTAGCCACTGCAGGCTTCTTGAGGTCGGAGAAGGAGGCACTGGGAGTGCCCCTAGATGTGTAACCCTGCTTGGAGGGTAGGGGCTGGAGAAGGTGACCTTCTCAGGGCCCTGCTCACCATGGGCTACCATAAAGGCACAGGGCAGAACCTCTGTGCATAGATCATAGAAGACCGAGCATCAGAGAGGGAACACCGAGCATCAGAGAGGGACCAGGCCTTGCTGCTGTTCCATTCAAGTGCCCCACTCAGGGGCATTTTAGAGATGGGGAAACTGAGGCCAGGGAAAAGACGTGACCTCATCATTAGCAGGAGCGTCACCAATGCCTCGATAGGTACTGTTGCCAGGCACTTCCCACGTGCTTGGGAGGGTGGGCGCTGAAGCACCCTTCAGCCACACAACGTAGTGAGGGGCCCTGCATTGTTATCCCCATTGCTCAGACGAGATCATCAAGGCCCAGAGAAGTGAACTCATGGCATAACTTGTAGAAGAGGGACAGACATTCTCAGCTGTCTCTAAAGGGAACCAGAGATCTTTCTGCTAGCTATGCACCACTGTGGCCCGGGACAAGTGTTCTCAAGGCCAGCACCAAGTCATCGTTGCAGCATCCCTGTGATGTCCTGCTGGGATTGCCATCCCTCAGCCCACCCCACCAGACGCTGACATCTTGGGGAGGTGGCATAGATTGCGGCAAGAGCCCAGATGAGGGTACAAATCCCAACTCTGTTCCTTGGTTACTAACTTATTTTATGTTTCTGAGCCTCAGCTATGCCCACCTGCCAAATGAGGAATCTTGCCAACACCCACTGCAAAGGGTTGCTCTCAGAGTCAAATGAGGCCGGGCACGGTGGCTCATGCCTGTAATCCCAACACTTTGCGAGGCCGAGGTGGTTGGATCACGAGATCAGGAGTTGAAGACCAGCCTGGCCAAAATGGTGAAACCCTGTTTCTTCTAAAAATACAAAAATTGGCCTGGCGTGGTGGTGTGAGCCTGTAATTCCAGCTGCTCATGAGGTTGAGACAGAGAATTGCTTGAACCCGGGAGGCAGAGTTTGCAGTGAGCCAAGATCGCATAACTGCACTCCAACCTGGTGACAGAGTGAGACTCCGTCAAAAAAAAAAAGAGTCAAATGAGTGTACCTGGCTGGTGCAAGCATCTACCATGCTTACACAGAGCTTGGCACACAGGAAGTGCTCCTAGAATGTAGCCCAAGTGAAGTCACCTGGCCCTCACTCTCGGCCTCACCCTGGCCTCCCACCCGGCCCTGGGGAGCCTGGTGTTACCCCGCTGGGATCTGTAGCTGCGAAGGGAAGCTGCTCACCGCGTCCCTGGGATAATCGGAGAGGACACCACCTTAATTCCACCTCCGTCAGACCTCACCAGAAGACACGACCCTTTCACCTCATCAATATTCAAGAGCTTAACAAAAAAAGCTATAACTAGGGAAGTCAGAAATAATGGAATGCAGTATTGATTATTTTATGGTGCGATTAGGGGTAATTACATCTCTCAAATTTTATTTTAATGTTACTTTCTACTACTTTTAGCCTTTTAAAATTATCCCAAACATCCCCATTTAATGGAACACCCATGCCTTCAATTTCAATGTGAAATACTTTTTTTCTGCTAAAGTGTGACCTCAATATATTTGAAAACATAAATTACACTATGTATAAACCATAAAAAATGAATGATGAATTTAATTCTGGTGAAGCGTGAGGGAACAGGGAGGCAGGCGGGCGGAGGCGCTGTTTATCCAGCACAGAGGGGACAGTCAGAGGCAGGAGTGGGCAGCGGGAGTCAGAAAGGGTACCTGACCTTCAGGGGCACCGGGAACAGGGCTCAGAGCTCTGGAGGACACAAGCCAGGGAGGGATAGGAGGCTGCGCCTGCCCCATTGCCCTCCCTCCCTGTTGTCAAGTGAGCTCAGGCTAGCTCCCCTGCCCACCCTCCCTGGGAAGTAAGTTCCAAAGTATGTAAGGGGCATAAGCCGGCTCATGTCTTCCAGCCTAACTCTGTCTGTAGTCGGTAGTGTGGTGTGGCCGATAATGCGCCGTGGCTCCATTTCGTGGATTCCATTTCACCGATGTACAAGCTAAGGCTGAAGGGACTCCCCTAAAGTAGCTGGGCAAATAGTGCGGCAGTGCTGGGAGCCGGCTGTAGACCCAGAACGTGGGACTCTCAGCCCAAAAGCTCCCGCTGTCAAAAACAAGAGCCTGAGCTGGGCGCAGTGGCTCATGCCTGTAATCTCAGTAATTTGGGAAGCCCAGGCAGGCAGATCACTTGAGCCCAGGAGTTCGAGACCAACCTGGGCAACATGAGGAGACCTCATCTCTATAAAAATACAGAAAAATTAGCTGGGTGTGGCGGAGCACGCCTATGGTCTCAACTACCCTACAGGCTGAGGTGGGAGGATCACCTGTGCCTGGGGAAGTTGATGCTGCAGTGAGCGGTGATTGCACAACTGCACTCAGCCTGAGCAACAGAGTGAGACTCTGTCTCAAAAATAAAGCAGGCCTGGTACGGTGGCTCACGCCTGTAATCCCAACACTTTGGGAGGCCAAGGCGGGCGGATCATGAGGGCAAGAGATCGAGACCATCCTGGTCACCATGGTGAAACCCCGTCTCTACTAAAAATACAAAAAAAAAAAAAAAATTAGCCAGGCATGGTGGCACGCACCTGTGGTCCCAGCTACTTGGGAGGCTGAGGC
>PVKV010030580.1:5235-22169 GCA_004027835.1 Alouatta palliata | reverse complement strand
ATTTATGAGTTTCCCTTGTGCTGCTGCATTTTTCTCAGGACTGCCTTGCCCAGCGATGAGGCAGCCTACTCACTGCCTGCAGAGGCTTTGCTGAGCTGGTGTGGGCTCCGCCCAGCTGCCGTGTGAACTTCCCTGCAGTCCAGTTTATACCGGTGTAGTTAGAACTGCCTCTGCAATGGCAAACTACCTCCGTAGTGGCTGACTGCCTCAGTAATGGCGGACGCCCCTCCCCCACAGAGCTGGACCATCCGGGGTTCAGCTGTGCTTGCTGTGAAACTCTCGATCCAGAGAGTTTCCAATGGCTGTTTTTTTGTGGGGGTGGGACCAGCCGAGCCTGATCACCTGGCTCCCTGCCTCAGAGCGTCTGTTTTAGTTGAATGATCGACTGTCTCCCAGATGTTCCAGCCGCCTGTTGAAAAGGCGCCGGGATCTATATGATTTCCCGTGTGGTGACCCACTGCACTGGCTGAAACCGCAGGCGCTGGCGTTTTTTTGCCTGGGAAATCTCCTGGCCTGGCTGTCTGTTTCAGTCCCCTTTTTTTAATCAAATGAATGGGCAGCTCTGCCTTCCCGGAGTTCCAATTGCCAGGGAAAACGGCACCCGGACCCACGTATTTTGTACTGGGAACTGCTGCGCCGCGGCGCCGCTCCAAACAGCGGCGGCGAAAACGCCCGCGCAGGCTAAAACAGCCGAGCTGGCGAAAACAGCCGCGCCGGCCAAACCAGCCGCGCCGGCCAAACCAGGTGCGCTGGCGACCCGTGGGGCTCCTCCCCCTGGGAATCTCCTGGTCGGTGGGCAATAAAAATCCGTCTGGGAATGTGGCGTCCACTCACCCTCCATGCTTTCACTGGGAGCTGCAATCCTCAGCTGCTCCTAATCGGCCATCTTGGATCCTCCCGGTAGCTCTACATTTAGTTTTTTGAGGAACCTCCAAATGTTCTCCATAGGGCTTGTACTAATTTACATTCCCACCAATTGTGTGCAAGAATTCCTTCTTCTCTACATTGTCACTAGCATTTGTTATTACAAATAATAATAATTATTTGTCTTTTGGATAAACGTCATTTTAACTGGGGTGAGATGATCACTCATTGTAGTTTGGATTTGCATTTCTCTGATGATATTGAGCACCTTTTCATATATCTGTTTTCCATTTGTATGTTGTCTTTTGAGAAATGCCTGTTCAGATCTTTTGCCCATTTTTAATTGAATTATTATAGTTTTTCCTGTAGAGTTGTTTAAGTTCCTTATATATTCTAGTTACTAATCCCTTGTCAGATGGATAGAGTATAAATATTTTCTTCCATTCTGTGGATTGTCTCTTCACTTTGTGGATTCTTTTCTTTGCTGTGCAGAAGCTTTTTAACCTAATGTGATCCCATTTGTCCATTTTGCTTTGGTTGCCTATGCTTGTGGGGTGTTTCTCAAGAAATCTTTGTCTGGTCCAATGTCTTGAAGAATTCCCTCAATGTTTTCTTATAGTTTCATAGTTTGAGGTCTTAGGTTTGTCTTAACCCACTTTGATTTGGTTTTTGTATATGGTGAGAGATGGGGTGTAGTTTCATTCTTCCACATAAGGATATCCAGTTTTCTCAGCACTGTTATTGATGAGACTGTCCTTTCTCCAATGTATGTTTTTGGCATCTTTGTCAAAAATGAGTTCACTGTAAGTGTATGTTAATTTTCTGCACTGTCCCGTTGGTCTATGTGTCTGTTTTTATGCAAGTACCATGCTGCTTTGGTTACTGTAGCACTGTAGTATAGTTTGAAGTAAGGTAATGTGATTCCTCCTCTTTTCTGCACAGGATAGCTTTGGCTATTCTGGGTCTTCTGTGGTTCTATACAAATTTTAGGATTACTTTTTTTGTTTCTGAGAAGAATGTCATTGGTATTTTGATAGGGATTGTATTGAATCTGAAGGTGGCTTTGGGTAGTATGGACATTTTAACAATACTGATTCTTTCAGTCTATGAACAGTTTAACAACATTGATTCTTCCAGTCCATGAACATAGAATATCTTTACATGTGCTTGTATAGTTTCCAAAGTTCCTCTTGTTATTGATTCCTAGTTCTATTCCATTGTGGTCAGAGAAAATACTTGATATTATTTTAATTTTTAAAAATGTTTTAAGACTTATTTTGTGGCCTAACATGGTCTATCCTTGAGAATGATTAATGTGCTGAGGAGAAGAATGTGTATTCTGCAGCTACTGGATGAAATGTTCTGTGAATATCTATTAGGTCCATTTGGTCTATGGTGCAGATTAAGTCTGATGTTTCTTTGTTGATTTTTCTGTCTGAATGATCTGTCCAATGCTGAAAGTGGGGTGTTGAAGTTTCCAGCTTGTATTGTACTGGGGTCTATCTTCCTCTTTAGCTCTAATATTTGCTTTATATATCTGGGTGCTCCAGTGTTGGGGAAATATATATTTAATCTTGTCTTATCCTTTTATTAAAGTAGACCTTTTATCCTTGTATAATGACCTTTTTGTCTCTTCTTATAGCTTTTGTCTTGAAATCTATTTTGTCTTATGTAAGTAGAGCTACACCTGTTTCCTCTTTGTTTCCATTGGCATGGAGACAAAAAAAAAATCACTTCTTTATTTTCAGTTCACGTTTGTCTTTTTAGGTCGAATGTGTTTCTTATAGGGAACAAATCACTGGGTCTTATTATTTTTTTTAAACCATTCATCCAATCTATGTCTTTTGATTGAAGAATTTAGTCTGTTTACATTCAATGCTATTATTGGTAAGTAAGGACTTACTCCTACCATTTTGTTATTTGTTTTATGGTCGTTTTGTGGTCGTCTCTTCCTTCTTTCCTTCCTTTCTGTCTTCCTTTTACTGAAGGTGATTTTCTCTGGTGTAGTTTTGATTTCGTGCTTTTTATTTTTCATGTATCATTTGCAGGTTTTTTTTCTTTTTATTTATTTATTTAAATTTTTTATTAAAAATTTTTTTTTTGTTTAAAGGTGGTGTTTCACCATATTGGTCAGGCTTGTCTTGAACTTGTGACCTCAGGTTATCTGCCTGCCTCAGCCTCCCAAAGTGCTAGGATTACAGGCATGAGCCACCGCGCCCGGCCCTTTGTAGGTTTTTTGATTTGAGGTTACCATGAGGCTTGCAAATAATACTGTATAAGTCTTTGTTTATTTATTTATTTATATTTATTTATTTATTTACTAAGACAGAGTCTCACTCTATCAGCCAGACTGGAGTGCAGTGGCACGATCTTGGCTCACTGCAATAACTCATTATTTTAAACTGATGACAATTTAACACTGATTGCATGAACAAACAAGCAAAAAGAAAGATAATGAAAAATCTACACTATAACTTTATCCCCTCACTTTTTAACGTTTTGGTGTTTCTATTTATATGTTGTTGGACTGTCTATGTCTTGAAAAGTTACAGACCAGGGGCAGTGGCTCATGCCTGTAATCCCAGCATTTTGCGGGGATGAGGAATGCAGATCACTTGGTCCCAGGAGTTTTTGACCAGCCTGGGCAACATGGCAAAACCTCATCTCTACAGGAAATACAAAAATTAGCCAGGCATGGTGGGACGCACCCATGGTCCCAGTTACTGATGAGGCTGAGCTGGGAGATCACCTGAGCCAGGGAGGCTGAGGCTGCAGTGAGCCATGATTGCCCTACTGCACCCTAGCCTGGGTGACAGAGTGAGACCTTGTCTCAAATAGAAAAAAGTTGGTATAGTTATTTTTGTATAGCTCTTTTCATCTTTCTACCTAGGTTATGAATAGTTTACATACCCTGATTACAGTGTTATAACATTTTTTTTGTGTGTACTTACTATTACCAGTAATTATCTGAATTTTGTACCTTTAGACGATTTCTTATTGCTCATGAATGTCCTTTTCTTTCAGACTGAAGAACTCCCTTCAGCATTTCTTGTAGGACAGTTCTTGTGTTGATGAAGTCTCTCATATTTTGTTTGTCTGAAAAAGTATTTCTCCTTCATGTTTGAAAGATATTTTTGCTGGATATACTATTCCACGTTAAAAGTTTTTTTTTTCCCCTCAGCACTTTAAATATATCATGCCACGCTCTCCTAGCCTGTAAAGTTTCTACTGAAAAGTCTGCTGCTAGATGTATTGGAGCTCCATTGTATGGTAACTTGTTTTTCTTCTTTTACTGTCATTAGGATTCTTTCCTTGACCTTTGAGAGTTTGATTATTAAATGCCTTCAGGTAGTCTTCTTTGGATTGACTCTGCTTGGTGTTCTATAGCCTTGTTTTACAATATTTACAAATAAATATTGATTTATTTCTCTAGATTGGGAAATTCTTGTTATGATCCCTTTGAATAAACTTGAGGCCAGGAGTTCAAGAGCAGCCTGACAACGTGGTGAAACCCTATCTCTATTAAAAAAATGAAATTGGGCGTGGTGGTATGCACCTGTAATCGCAGCTACTTGGGAGGCTGAGGCAGGGGAATCTCTTGAACGTGGGAGGCAGGGGTTGCAGTGAGCAGAGATTGCACCACTGCACTCCAGCCTGGGCGAAAAAACAAGACTTCATCTCAAACAAACAAACAAACAAAACAACACTTTGTCCTCTGGCCTACATAGTTTCTGATGAGAAATTATTCATCATTCCTGTACGCAATGAACACTTTTTTATTTGGTTGCTTTTAAGAGTTTTATCTTTATCTCTGTTAAGTCAGTAACTTGAAAGAGTCTGAGTTTTTATTCTGCTTGCAAGCTAACTAGATACTCCATCACAATTTTATAGATTCTAATAGAAGATGGTTGAAGATATTTATTCCTCGTAGCACTAACAAAATAATACACAGGCTCCTTGAGGCCCACTTTCTACTGGAAGTTGTGATGAGCTGATGAGCTCCATATGTTACCAGAACACATGGTGAAGTACCTTATAAAAAAGGAACCTTAATATTAGGAGGCCCTGAACTTACATAGGAGCTGTTGGCACACCTGTCTAGGCTTCCCCCTGGAGGGCAAAAGTTGGGATGTCCCTTCATTCTGGGGTAATAAAGATAGAGATAACACCTTCATTGATGTGGATTTATTTATATTCCATTTGGTGCTTTATTTAAAAAGTGGTTATTGTACTTCTGCTGAAATTCCTGATTTCTTTACCCATTATAACTATTTTTCACTGTAAGTTTTTTTAGCCGTATTT
Organism: Alouatta palliata; assembly: GCA_004027835.1. Lineage (NCBI taxonomy): Eukaryota > Metazoa > Chordata > Mammalia > Primates > Atelidae > Alouatta > Alouatta palliata. Next base: position 17,003 of record PVKV010030580.1, on the reverse strand, counting down.
ATCATAGTTTTTGTTTTTAATTCCTTATCTTTTGATCCCAATATCTTGGTCATCTGTGGGTCTATTTCAATTGATTTTTTTCTCTTGACTATGCTCACATTTTTCTGCTTTTTTGAATGTCTAATAATTTTTTTGTCATATGATGAACACTGTGGATGATATATTGTAGATACTCTATATTTCTATTTTCCTTTGAAGAGTGTCAAGTTTTGTTCTAACAGTAAGTTAAATTATTGAAAACACACCTCGGTTTTGTGGAGACTTTGCACTTTGTTTGGATGAATTTCTTTTGGTTTTGTCCCTCATTCTAGGGTATATACCTTAATGCTGGGATGCAGTCATTCCTGCTAGGGGTGACCATTCTAGGGTTTCAATGGAAAACCCAATAGAACCAAGTTCCTCTCAGGTGGTAGAACTTTCCCAGAGACAGGCAACTAACCACTGAGATCTCTGCTCATTACTGTTTTCCTCTAGGTTATTTAGATTCTTGCTCCACAAATTGTTTATTCAGGAATCCACCAAGGATTTGAAGGAGTTTGCATGTAGTTGTTGGGCTTCTGTTCTTTGTGGCTCCTGCCTTTTCAGGATTTTCCTCCTCAAAGACATCCCACTGAGTTACCCTCTTGCCTCCCAAGTTTACAATTTACCAGTGTACTTCACACTACTGCTTATATGCCCTGTTAGTGCAAGCTTTTGGAGTGTTCGGTTCATTGCTTTATCCTGTACTGCCTAACCAGTGCCTAGCATATGTACAGTAGGTGAATACTGAAGTGACTATTCATAGAGTGAACAAATGAACTAATAAATTATAGGATTATTAAACCTAGTATCAGAGCCACATCTAAAAAGACTAAGCAGGAGCAGAGTGCGGTGGCTCATGCTTGTAATCCCAGCACTTTGGGAGGCAGAGGCGGGCAGATCACCTGAGGTCGGGAGTTCAAGACCAGCCTGACCAACATGGAGAAACTCCGTCTCTACTAAAAATACAAAATTAGCCGGGCGTCTGGGCGTGGTGGCGAGTGCCTGTAATCCCAGCTACTCTGGAGGCTGAGGCAGGAGAATCGCTTGAACTTGGAAGCGGAGGTTTCGGTGAGCCGAGACCGTTCCATTGCAATCCAGTCTGGGTAACAAGAGCAAAATTTATCTCAAAAAAAAAAAAAAAAAGTCTAAGCAGTGTTTCACATTGATTTAGAGCAAGGGTTCCCAGTCCCCTGTCTGTGACCTGTTAGGAACTGGATGCACAGTTGCAGGGAGCGGGGGTGGTTCGAACAAAGCTTCATCTGATTTCCAGGCGCTTCCCATTGCCTGCATTCCACCTGAGCTCCACCCCCTGTCAGATCAGCTGCAGCATTATGTTCTTATAGGAGTGTAAACACTAATGTGTACTGTACATGCAAGGGATCCAGGTTGTGCGTTCCTTATGAGAATCTAATGCTTGATGATGTGTCACTGTCTCCTACCATCCCCAGATGGGACCATCTAGTTTCAGGAAAACAAGCTCAGTGCTCCCACTGATTCTATATTATGGTGAGTTACATAATCATTTCATTATATATTACAATATAACAATTCCAGAAATAAAGTGCACACAATAAATGTAATGTGCTTGAATCATCTTGAAATGCCACTCACTCCCATCTCCATTATCTGTGGAAAAATCGTCTTGCAGGAATCCAGTCCCTCCCTGATGCCAAAAAAGTTGGGAAGTGCTGATTTAGAGCTTGGTCTTCGGGTCCAGACTGACTGTCTGTGTGTCCTTGATCAGGTTACGTAGCCTCTCCGCGCCTCAGTTTTCTCATGATGTGAAAAGCTTCCTAGCTAGTAGGGTTGCCGTGAGGATGAATGTTTTAAGACAGCCTATTGCCTAGCACTCAATAAATATTAGGTGTTGTCATGGTTGTTGCTGCTTGTAGAGACCCTGTTGAGCTTCATTTTAGCAGCATCAAATCAAGAAATAGACCTCTCCAGGTTGCCAATTACTAGGGGAGCTAAAATGTTCACTAGATATTGTGAACAAACATGAACCTTAAAGAGCCGATTCTTCAAGAAGGATCCTGAGTGGTTAACTGGGCCTATGTCTGTTTTATTTTATTTTATTTTTCCGTTTTTACATGTCAAATAACTGGACCGATTGGCCTAAATTTAAAATAGAGCCAAGCAGTCATTTACTGACTAGAGGTCACATACTCTGAGCCCTCTGGAAAAGAGCAACTTTTTGTCTTTAGGACTTTCAGAGCTCACCTGAAGCAACCAATCAGAGCTCATCTGCCTTGGCCAATCAGAGCTCAGGTGTATCAACGAGTCAGGGCTCAGATGTATGATCAATCAGAAGTCAGCCTTCTCAAGCAGTCGGAACTAAGCAAATTTCAAGCCTTCATTTGCATAAATGGACGTGATTGGAAACCTGTGCGTGACCATTTGCTATAAAACCCGAGCCTTCCCTTTGTTCTTTGGAAGGGCACCTTTGTTTTACAATAAAGGTTGTGTCTCTCCGGTTCACAAACTGCTCACTGGAAGATTCCTTTTAGAGAATTTTGTTCACAATATATAGGAAATATGGAATCATTTAATTCAAAATTTCATTGTATGGTGCCTTACATAGTTACAGAAATAGAAACCAGTTAGTGTCATCAAGGGCGATATTGAAAAATAATAGCTTCTCGCCAATGACAACCTATTCTGAGCTTAAGTTCTCTAAAATAGATTAAGTGTAAAATCACAGCTATTTGCTTTTGTGCCACCAATCTCCAAACCATCTAGTGAATGTTCACTGTAAGTCAGCAGTTACAGACAGCTGAAATTCGGAAATCAAATAATAAAACTTTTTCTTGTGCCCAGTGAATAGTAAATGAATAAGGGATTTGTAAGGACTCCAAATAAACCCTTTCAAGGCGTGCACGTATTTGGGCAGGCCTCAGTTTCCGGTTTAGGTACTGGAAAAATAACCAGAGGGCTTTGGAGTGCCCGCAGCTCACTAGCGCACAGGTCAGGCAGAGCCGTGCGGGACGTGCTGGAGGTACCCGGTCTGCCTGGCGCCCAGCCCGGCGTCGCCGCGGTCAGACCAGTCAGACAGCTTCGCCCCCCAGCCCGGGCCCGGCCTCAGCCCGCCCCTCCCCGCCCTGCGCCGCCACCCGCCCTCCCGCCTGCAGTCCCGGAAACCGAGTCCCTGCTGTGAGCGCCCGGACCTGGACTGGCCCAGCCCCCCGCGCAGCCGAGGCCCCGCAGTTCTCGCTGCCCACGGCCGGCCCCTTGGCGCGGGGCCATGGGGCGCCCGGGCCCGCGGGAGGCCGGAGCAGGAGCCAGGCGGGAAATGGGTAAGGGATCGTGGGAAGGCCTGGGCCGGGCGGGGGCACCTCCCGCCGTCGCCGCCCTCGACAGTGACTGTGTGCCACGCACAGGTCTCGCCAAGCCGGTGAGCACCTGCGGAGCGGCTGTCGCTGAGGAGGGTAAGGGTCTCTGGAGCCTGAAAGAGGGTTGAGAGCGAGCAGAGGACCCTGAGAATCCAGCCTAACCAAAAGGCGGAGACTGGGACAGCTAGGGGACGCTCTCATCACTGAGAGAATCAGCCTGCGCTCTCCCGCTGCGGGCTACTCCAGCTGCGCTGATGGATCTGGGCTCCAAGCCCCGCTGGTGAGCAGGAGGAGCCCTTAAAGTCATCCAAGTGTCAGAACCAGGCGACACTGAGGGCTTTGCTGCTAATCTCTCATCGCGTTGTGGCTCAGTGGTTCCTGGTGCTCATGACCAGGCCAGGCTGTCCCCTGCTTGGTGGGAGCTTCCCCCCAAGAGGACACTGGGCTGGAGGACGAGGCATCTCTTCCCTGTCCCCTTGGGTGTTGGCCCTTCTCCTAGGTATGTCTAGCAAGAAAGTATTAGAGATTCTGGGAAGGTAAACAGTGTCTGCTCAGCTAACAAACTCATATTCCTGTAAGATTTCTTTCTGGTCCTAGAATTGCCTAGCTCATCTTTTCTGTGGGATGGTGGAGCTAAGAATGTGAGTTCTTTGCTGGATTTTTCCATGCTGCAGAATGGACTTGCTGCTCTTGTCAATGCACTCGCCAGACCTCTGTGCATGGTCTGCATGTCTAGGTCAGGGGGCCAGTGTCAAAGTGAAGACTGAGCAAGGTCAGCCCACCTGCCCTTGAACCTCAGGCTTGGCCCCCTCCCAAGGCCCAGAGCTGATTGAATGTAATTAGCAACTAATTGTACCTCCATGAGCCTCTCTACATAAGCAACACACCAAGATCAGGTTTAGACAGTGCATAGCGCCAAATGATTCATTCTTTTCTTCCAGACATGGTATTTCCTGTATGTGAAGCATATGAAAAAGAGTCATTCATTCATTCATTCATTCATTCATCTAGCAGATATTTACTGAGTGCCAACTACAAATCAGGCATGTAGGCACTGGGAATACAACTGCTCTCATTTGCATGCAAGTTGGAGAGAGAAAATAAGCGAGTAAGCAGTTGAATGACACTATTTCAGAGAGCAATAAATGCTGAAAACACAAAACTGAAAAATCCCCCAAAAGACAGATATGGGGCATGATGGTGAAACGTATGAGAGAAATTGGTCCTTAGCTAGAAAATGTAGCAAGCAGACTTTCTAAATTAGGTGGGAAAATGGTCCCATGTTGAGGTCCTGAAAATCTAGGGACACAGGATGAGGTGCCCTCTGTTCCTATCAACAGAGAATTGTAAGCTGTGTATAAGGGATCAGTGAGAAATGGACTGGTGGTGAGTAACCCCTCTCTAAGAGTGTGTTTCTTATTGGGAGGCTTAAATCTAAGACAGAGATTAAGATTCTCAGAAAACATGCTCTATTGACTCACTCACTCATTTGTATATTTATTCAACAAACATTTATTGAGGGCCTGTATGTTCCAGGCACTATTCCAGGTTTGAGGGATACACTAGTGAACAAGACAATCCTTACTCTCACAGAGCTTATTTCTTGTGGGAGAAACAAACAATAAACAACATAACAATTTTAATGGCAAGTCAGATGAAGGCTCTGAAGAAAAGCAAAGCAGCTTAAGGGGTTAGAAGTTGATAGGGGCTGCTGGGTTCAATAGAGTGGTTAGGACAGGCTGTGCTAAGGGTGAAATTTAAGCAGAGACCTGAATGAAGGTGGTACATGGCCATGTGACTACCTGGGGGAAGAACATTCTAGGCAGAGGGAACAGCAAGTGCAAAGTCCCTGAAGCCAGAGTGTGGTATGAAAATGCTGGGCATGCTGGATGAACAGGGAGGAGGCCAGTGTGGCTCTGGGGTGGGGAGCAGGCATCTCAGAGACTTGCCTTAAAGGAGGCCAGGGTAGGGCTCAGCCTTGACCAGAGGCATCCAGGAAAGCAGATGGTACCCCTCACTGCTGTGGCAGGACTTCAGGACAGGCCTGGTGGTTTACGCCAAGCAGGACAAGAGGTGATCACAAAAATGGAGAGCATGTCTTTTGGTGCGAGAGGTATCATTTGCTTTTCTTACTCACACCCTGCATTCCTTAAAACATTGTGGGCAGCCTGGCCAACATGGTGAAACCCCATCTCTGCTAAAAATATAAAAACTAGCCAGGAGTAGTGGTGCTTTCCTATAATCCCAGCTACCAGGGGGGCTGAGGCATGAGAATCGCTTGAACCCAGGAGGCTGAAGTTGTGTTGAGCAGAGATTGTGCCACTGCACTCCAGCCTGGGCGAGAGTGAGACCCTGCCTCAAAAAGAATAAAAAACAAAAAAACCCCAAAAACTTTATGAGCCCACACAATGAGAATTACAGTGGGCAGCAGACCCTGAGGATTTCAAATTTAGTATTAGGTAGGTGCAAAAGCAATTGTGGCTTTTGCCATTAAAAATAAATGCTCACAGAATGGAAGATGAGAAAAAACTTGCCTTCTGGGAAAATGCCAATAATCTATTTTTTTTCATCCTTAAAACTATTAGATGATTTCGTTAGCAGGATTTTCTTTAAAAAAAAAAAAAAAAAAAGCAGCCAGAGACCATAATCAGTAGCATTTATTGAGCACATACTATATGCCAGGCCCTGCTTTGGGTACTTTGTGTGCAGTAATACAAATAATTCTCTCAGCAAGTCTATGCAGTTTATACTGTTACGATTCATCTTCACAGATGAGAAAACTGAGGCCCAGAGAGAGTAAGAAAGTTGTCCAATAATTGCAAAGCCTTCAGTGAAAAAAAAAAAAAAAAGTTGTCCAAGTTTACATAGGTAGTAGGAGAAAAATCAGAATTTGCCATCAGGTGGTGCCATTTTTGAGACAAATGTTCTCACACTATGCTGTAACAATGTTAGACAGCCAAACATGGGCCCAAATTTTGAAGAGATTCTGTCCACCAAAATGGACTTCTGACTGTCTTTTAACTTTTGGAGAAGTTCTAGTTGGCAAATGAAACTGGTTCCTTTATAAAATAGTCATGGCCAGCCGGACACCTGAAATTGCAGCACTTTGGGAGGCCAAGGTCAGCAGATCACTCAAGGTCAGGAGTTTGAGATCAGCCTGGCCAACATGGTGAAACCCCATCTCTACTAAAACAAAACAAAACAAAAAAACCCACAAAAATTAGCCAGGCAAGGTGGTGCATGCCTGTAATCCCGGCTACTCAGGAGGCTGAGGCAGGAGAACCGCTTGAACTCAGGAGGTGGAGGCTGCAGTGAGTTGAGATCACGCCACCGCACTCCAGCCTGGGCAACAAGAGTGAAACTCTGTCTCAAAGAAAATTAATGCAAACAACCCTTAAGGTACACAGTGAAAAATCTCCTTCCCTCTCCTGTCCTGTGATCTCCAATTCTCCTGGGAGGCAATTTCTTGAGAATACTTTCAGAGAGATATATTTTATTTGTAAACAAGCATATATATATACACACATACATATATACACATATATATATACACATACATATATATATATATACATACACATACATATATATATATATGTATGTATGTATACCTTCCTTGTCTTATTTTTTTTTTAAATATAAATAGTAGTAAATAATACTTAGGTCTGCACTTTTTAAAAAAAACTCAATATACTTAACAATCATTCTGCTTCAAGACATATAGACAGGCTTCATCTTTCTCTTTTTTTCTTTTTTTTTGAAACAAGGTCTCGCTCTGTCATCCAGGCTGGAGTACAGTGGCCCGATCATGGCTCACTGCAGCCCCACCTCCTGGGCTCAAGCGATCCTCCAGCCTCAGTGCCCTGACTTGTCCACCCCTGCCCAGTAGCTGGGACCACAGGCAGGTGCCATCATGCCAGGCTAAATTTTGTATTTTTTGTAGAGATGGGAGTGTCACTATGTTGCCCAGGCTGGTCTCAAACTGCTGGCCTCGAGCAATCCTCCCACCTTGGCCAGCCTCCCAAAGTGCTTGGATTGCAGGTGTGAGCCACCACACCACGCCTTCATCTTTTTTAAGTACATGTATGATACTGTACCTCATTGAATGGGTTACCATATTTATCTAGCCAGTACACTGGGGGTTTATAAGTTATTTCCCCCATTTCTGTTTGTCTGCTGTGATAGAGGATAACACATTAAGCATACCTATACCTGTATGATCTCTCAGATCTGTGACTGTTTCAGCAGGAGGAATTCATAAATGTGTTTTAAAAGTTATGTATATATTTTAGATCTTGCGAGATGCTGCCAGCCTGCCTTCCGAAGGCACGCATGTTTTTATACGTAGGGGAGTGCTGCTTTCCCCTTGGCTCCACCAACTTGATGTATCATCAACTTTTTGTTCTTGCCAATTTGACAGATTTTTTAAAAAATGCCATGATGCTATAGTTTTAATACGTGTTTCTTTCTAGTGAGTGGTGTTACAGGACTCACAAACCATTTGTATTTCTGTGGACTGTTCATATACTTGGCCTATGTTTTCAATTGGGTTTTGTTGTTATTGAATTATCATTTCCTCTTCATCTCTCATTCCTAGTCCCAGTGATTTTGCCTCACACCTACACCCCAACCCTACCCTCATGAGCAGCAGCTACTCTGACATGCTTACGACAGGTTTATCCTTAGATCTGGATGTATTTTAGAAAGGTATATAGAAAAAAAGAAAGGCATATGATGTTGACTGATACATGCATGCATTTTAACCTTACATAAATGGCACTATGAGGCTGGGCACAGTGGCTTATGTCTATAACCCCAGCCTTTTGGGAGGCTAAGGTGGGAGGATTGCCTGAGACCAGGAGTTCAAGACCAGCCTGGGCAACATAGTAACACTCTTCTCTACAAAAAAAAAAAAAAAAAAAAAAAAAAAAAAAAAAAAAAAAAAAAAAAAAAGGCAAATAACAAAAAAATATTAACCAGGTGTGGTGGTGCACTCCTATAGTCCTAGCTACTTGGGAGGCTGAGGCAGGAGGATCACTTGAGCCCAGGAGTTTGAGGCTGCAGTGAGTTAATGTGAGCATCACTGTACTAGAGCCTCAGCAACAGAGTGAGACCCCATCTTAAAAACAATCACTTAGGCCAGGCGTGGTGGCTCACACCTGTAATTCTAGCACTCTGGGAAGCCAAGGCAGGAAGATCACAAGGTCAGGAGTTTGAGACCAGCCTGGCCAATATGGTGAAACCTAGTCTCCACTAAAAATACAAAACTTAGTTGGGCGTGGTGGCAGGCCCGTGTAATCCCAGCTACTTGGGAGGTTGAGGCAGGAGAATCACTTGAACCTGGGAGGCGGAGGTTACAGTGAGCCCAGATCACGCCACTGCACTCTAGCCTGGGCAACAGAGCGAGACTCCATCTCAAACACACACACACACACACACACACACACACAAATACCCAATCGCTTTGTGCGATAAATCATATTTTTCTTACTTTTTAAAAGCAGTACTATGTTTTTGAGACAGAGTCTTACTCTGTCAATGATCTTGGCTTACTGCATCCCCCACCCCCTAGGTTCAAGTGAGCATACCCAGCTAATTTTTATATTTTTAGTAGAGACGGGGTTTTACCACGTTGGCCAGGCTGGTCTTAAACTCCTGACCTCAAGTGATCTGCCCACCTCGGCCTCCCAAAGTGCTGAGATTACAGGTGTGAGCTACCACACCCGACCAACCAGTGCTGTTTTTTAAAAGATCTATCTGACTGCAGTGTGTACTCTTGGTTTGTTGCTTCTGATTGCTGCATTGCACTCTGTAGTTGGAGTTACGGAATTATTGTAATCGTCAATTCTTATTGGATTGGTCTAGAAAGACTGTATGGAGAATTGGCATGATGGTGTGAGCCTCAAAAGATGAAGAGGATTGGGGATGGAAATGGAGCTGTCCAAGAGGATGTGTGAACGTGCCAAGAACATTTAGGGAAGGACCTGTAGCCTGCTGGAGCCGTAGGTCAGGGTGTGGTTGTGTGTGGTCATAGGAGAGGCCAGAGCGGTCTCAGGTAACAGAGCTGGACATTCCCTAAAGCAACGGGGGAGAGAGGCAGGTAGGGACACTATTGGGGAATCGGGGAGGAAGGTGCCAGGTAAAGATATTCTAGGGCAGGAGTGATCTCCCAGTGGAGAATTAGGCAGGTAGTTGCTGCAGTTCTCCAGAAAAGCGAGGAGGCGCTCTGTGTGCTGGTGGAGCCCAGGGACCCGCAGGGGAGGAGGATCCAGCAGGACAGGGTACCAACGCCATAAGGGGAGAGGCCTGGGTGGGTGCTAAGGTTGCTAACTTGGGAAGCTGGTGGACGTGATGCCTGTCACTAGACAGGTCCCGGGAGGGGCAGGCATGGGCAAGGGTTGAGAAGGGTGCTTACGGGCATGTGAGAAGGCTGCGAAGTCTGATGCTCTGCTGTACATCCAGCTAGAAGATTCCTGTTGGTAATTAAGAGGCTGAGCTAGAGAGGGAGTTGTGAACCTTTAGTGAGTAGGTGGGAGGTTAACATGCGGGACTGGGTGAGGTCCTCCTAGAAGAATGTGCGGGTGGAAGATGCCCAGCCAGAACAGAGCCTGGGGCAGGTTTACAGGGAGGAGTAGACGGACAGCATGAGCCAGGCAAGCATATGTGGTGCACTTTTGAACTCTGCCCTTTCCTGGCTAGACAACCCAAGGAAATTATCCTCTTGGCTTGGACTCTGTGCTGCTGTGGAGCCTGGGCAGGGGAGGGATGGAAGGTGGGTGTATACAATAAGGCCCAACGAGTAGTCTCTGCCTTTCTGGAGCTCTCAGTGCGGCCTTGGGGGATGCATAGATATACTGAGTCAGAGGAGGGAAATGGCCGCAGGAAGCTTGGGTGTCCGGGTTCTCCTCCAGGGGCATGAGCTCTGAGGCCCAAGCGCTCCTCCTGCTTGGAGCTGCCAAATCAGTGGTCCCTTTTTCCCTCTGAAGATGACAATGGACAGAACGTGGGTCAACCCCTGCGGCTGCAGAGGGCACTGGGACGCTCACCGCTTTGTTGCTGTAGGCGGGGTTAAGTGTGGGCCTTCCCAGGGGAATACGTGACCCTTTACGAGGCCCGGGAAATGGCCTGCTCTGAGTTTGCCTTCCTCCTTCACTTTGTTAAAGCATACTTGTTCTAGGCTTAATGCCAGAGCTTTGCTTTTCTGCGAATCATACCCACCTGAATGTCTATTCAGTGACTGGTCGCTAATCGGGGCTAATGAGCGTTAGGAAGACTTTCAGTTCTTTTTCCAAAGGAGGAAATGCTGCAAAGTTCAGATCCAGCTGCATGAAGTGCCTGCTCATTTACGTATCCCTACTATAATTTTTGAGATGAGAGTTTTGATATTTATTCATATTTATATTATTAAACGATATTTAATATTTTTCTTTGAATACACATACTTAAAAAAACAACATAAAGTAGATGTTTTCTATTCTGGTGTATTCCTAAGCAATCTTATCTATAAAATCAGTTTTGCTGCACTATATCTTATTCTAATGCATTTTCAAATAGATGTTTAACTATTAATGTTCAGTATGTGTACCACATATCCATGTAGGCAAACACAGCCTCAGATTTGTGGGTTCATGGAGTAGGTAATCTTGGGGTAGGCGCTTTATCCTAACCCTAGGTATGGGAGGAAAGAACCCTTTTCCTCTTCCTTAGGTTTAGGGACTGGGACCTGCAAATTAAATCGACAAAAGCTAGATTAACAGAAGAAATGTACAAGGAGGTCAATAAAGGAAGTATCTGACTTGTTAGATGGTTGAAGTTCAAGGCCATATACCTAACTCAGTAGGGGAAAGAGAGGGAGCAGAAACAGGCTTCTATGGGGAGAAAAAATGAGTTTCTTTAGGAAAGACAGATGGGTTTTTAGGAGAACAAATGAGCGATAAACTTTGTGATAATGTTTATTAATCAAGGTAGGAGTGGTCTTTCTGTCTCCTTTAGGGCCTTAAAACTCCCCTGGAGAAGGAATTTGGGATGGGTTTTATTCCTCTCCTCCTTTCTGGGAGTAGATCTGTCCTGAGGCAGCCTTATTTTTCCATAAGTTGCTGCTTTTAGTCACATAAGAAAAACTGAAGTTTCTGGCAGGGTGTGGTGGCTTCTGCCTGTAATCCCAGCACTTTGGGAGGCCGAGGCTGATGGATCATGAGGTCAGGAGTTGGAAACCAGCCTGACTAATACAAAAATTAGCCAGGCGTGGTGGCATGTGCCTATCATCCCAGCTACTCAGGAGGCTGAGGCAGGAGAATCGCTTGAACCGAGGAGGTGGAGGTTACAGAGAGCTGAGATCATGCCACTGCACTTCAGCCTGGGCGACAGAGCAAGACTCTGTCTCAAAAAAAAAGGCCGGGCGGGGGCGCGGTGGCTCAC
>PVKV010030579.1:0-21997 GCA_004027835.1 Alouatta palliata | reverse complement strand
CCTGCTGAGCTACCTGTTTGGCTTCCATGGCTTCTGCAAACTCCTTCCCAAAGGTCAGATGTGTCAAGGACATATTGTCTAGGATGAGCCCAAAGGTGGCTGCTCACTCTGTAAGGTCATCACACACCTGCCTGGAGACCAGCTCTCTTTGGGTGATCAGTTCTCCTGCATCAAAGTGAGCCACCACTGACTTGAGGGTATTGGTAGTGATGAATGGCATCACAGTCATTGTAGTCCTCTCCAATGCTGGTGAAGATGTGAATGAACTGGCTAGCAACAGGCCAGAAGAGGGTACAAAGTGTGATGTTGACATTCTGCAAATCTTTATTACCAGTGATGACTGGCACATTACATGGTAAAGAACATCAGTTAAAGAAAATTGGTTTTTGTACCTACGGGATGAGAAAGTGAGTCTCTTCCCCTACCAAAATGTCCTGTACTCCACAGAATCAGTCAAAGATGGCAGCTCTGTGCCCCACATCCACATTTTATAAGGCAGAGTTCATCATGCCTCCTACAACAGCTAAGGCCAGGCCAAACTTGCTAATGGACTCAAACATGCTGGCAGCCATGTTTCCTTCTGCTGGACCCTCTCACACCTGCTTCCACTCTGACCATATTTTTATACATTTTTTTTTCTGTTTAGTGGTATTTCTTCCTTCAGGTTGAAGAACTCTTCTTAGTATTTCTTGTAAGGCATGTCTAACAAAATGAAGAACCCAAAGCACATGATCATCTGAGTAGAAGCAGAAAAAAACACTGGACAAAATTCAATATCCCTTTATGTTAAAACCTCTCAAAAAACTAGGTATAGAGTAAATGTACCTCAATACAATAAAAGCCATGTATGATAAGGCCACAGCTAACATCAGACTCAACAGTGAAATGCTGAAAACTTGTAAGGTCAGCAACAACAATGCCCAATCTTGCCACTTCTATTCAACATAGTACTTGAAGTCCTAGCCAGAGCACTTAGGTAGAAATAAGCTAACGATATTCACATAGGAAAGGAAGAAGTGAAATAATCTCTGTTTGCTGATGACATGATCGTATATGTAGAAAACACTAAGAGCTATATCAAAAAAACTGTTAGAACTGATAAAAAAAAATTTGTAGATTACAAAATCAAGAAAGAAAACATGGGGAAAAAAACTCCATGATATTAGTCTGGGCAATGATATCTTGGCTAGGACTCCAAAAGTATATATACACAGTACAAATATACATAGTTATTATGTGTTAATTACAAAATCAAGATATAAAAATCACTAGTATTTCTATACACTAATAATGAACTATCTTAAAAAGAAATGAAAAATAACAATCCCATTTACAATAACATAAAAAATAGGAGTAAATTTAGCCATGGAGGTAAAAGATGTGTTTTTTGAAAATTATAAAACATTGAATTAAAAAATTAAAGACATAGATAAAAATATATCCCATGTTTGGGTAATATTGGTAGAATGTTCATACTACCTAAAGTAACCTACAGATTCAATGCAAAACTTCGTTTTATTTTTACAGAAATATAAAAAATAATCCTTAAGTTCATATGGAAGCCGAAAAGACTCTGAATACCCAAAGCAATTTTGAACAAAAAGAGCAAAGCTGGAGCATCACATTTCCTGATTTCAAAATACACTATAAAGCTATTATAACCAAAAAGCATGGGACTGGCATAAAAAGAGACACACAGACTAGTGGGACAGAATCAAAAGCCCAAAAATGAACCCAAATATTTATTAATTGATTTTCAGCAGAACGCATAATGAGGGAAAGACAGTGTCTTTAATAAGTGGTATTGGGAAAACTGAATATCGACATGCAGAAGAATGAAACTGGACTATTTCACACCATATATAAACATCAAGTCAAATTGGATAAAATATAGACTTAAATATAAGACTTGAAACTGTAAAGCTACTCAAAGAAAACATGGGGAATATCTCCATGATATTAGCCTGGGCAATGATATCTTGGCTAGGACTCCAAAAGTATAGGCAACAAAAATGAAAAGAGACAAATTAAATTCCATCAAACTAAAAAGCTCTTGTATAACAAAGGAAACAACAGAGTGAGGAGACAACTCATGAACTGGGAGAAAATATATGCAAACCATATATCTGAAAAAGAGCAAGGATAAAAAATATTTAAGGAATTCAAACAACTTAATAGCAAAAATACTAATAACCCAATTTAAAAATAGGCAAGTGATGTGAACAGATGATTCTCAAAAAGAGATAGGAATCTCTAACATATATGAAAAAATGTGCTACATCACTAATCATTAAGGATATGGAAACTAAAACATGAGCTATCATCTCACACCTATGAGAATAGCTATTATAAAAAGATGAATGATAGTAAGTATAATATTTCAGTTATTCTCTGAATCCTCATTCTCCACATGAGGATGGGGAGAAAAGGGAACCCTTGTACACTTTTGATGGAAATATAAATTTGTACAGCTATTTTGGGAGATAGTTTGATGGTTCCTCAATAAGCTAAAACTGGAGTTACCATATGATCCAGCAATCCCTCTTCTGGGTATATATTCAAAGGAATTGAAATTAGTATATGAAGGAGACATCTTCATTCTCATGTGGATTTCAGTATTACTCAGAATAGCCAAGATATGGATGCAACCAAAGTACCCATCAATGGCTGGATGGATAAAAAATGTGATATATATATGTACAATGGTATGCTATACAGACAAAAAAAGGAAGGGAATTATATTATTTGTGATGATATGAATGGAACTGGAGGACATTATGCTAAATGAAGTAAGCCAGGCACAGAAAGATAAATACTTTATAATTTCACTTATATGGGGAATTCAAAATAGTCAACCTCATAAAAAGAGAAAGTAGATTACCAGAGACTGGGGGATCAGGAAGTGACGGGGAAAGAAGATGTTGATCAAAGGATAAAAAAATTTCAGTTAGACGAAGAATAAGTTTTAGTGATCTGTTGCACTGCAAGGTGACCACAGTTGATAATGTATTGTTTATTTCAAAATTGCTTAAATAGTATAATTTTAACATCTCATTACACATATAAAAATAAGTTGGAGGGTGATGAATATGTTAATTGACATAATTGGCTCTTTCTATAATGTATACACAGCTCTAACAACACAATGCACCTTACAAATATACACAGTTATTATGTGTTAATTACAAATAATTATAAAAAATTAATATATGTACTCTCCCTTACCTATGATGTCCTCCCTTCACGGCCCACATTTGTTTTCTTCCTATAAGCAATTTTTGACTATGATAGTTTTCATTGATCTCAAGTTTTCACTGATTTATAGAACTGTCTACCTCTACACCACCCCACTGATTTCTCAATTCTATAGTTTGTCATCTAGATTAATGTTCATGTATATGTATGTGAATATGAGGATGTGTATATGTGTGTATGTATATATACACATACACATACATATAGGTATGTGTGTGTGTGCTTATTTTACATATATTAGCTTTATAGCCCCACTCATGTTATCTCTTTAAGAAAAAGCATCATGTTTCTACATTATGAAACTGAAGTATAATTTATATATAGTAAAACAATCAGAAATTAAAGATATCATTCTATCAGTGTTTGCAAAGCCTAAAAAATGTTTAACTCAAATCAGTGCTCAATAGAAATTATTAATCCATTAATATTGATAAAGAAAAATCTGAAAAATTACCCAGTGCACACAAAATGTATCTACCATGTAATGGAATTACCAAAAACAACTATTATTTTCTCAATTTTGGCAAAGGGAAAACTTAAAGATACTGGTAATTTAATTTTCAAAATATTTTGTTCTATATTCCTGTTTGCTTCGAAAAAAAAAAAAAAAATCCCTGTCAGTATATCAACTCTCCACTTTCTATATGTTCAAGTAACCTGATGACAAATCCCTTAATCCTTAGAATGGAAACAAAGTCTAAAAAGGCCTTCATTGAGATGCTGAAGGCACTATGATCCTTGATAAACTGGCACACACAAACACAAAAGGCATGAAAGTCATTCAAATGGGACAGGCATAAAGGTTACAGTACGTATTTTCTCTTCATTCTTGATAGGAAACTTGCCACTTTTTCCTCATTGTCATTTTGATTGAGAGAATGTCCTCTGGAGTTGTTTGGTTGACTCTCAGCCTACTTTTAACTTCCCAGTGTAATCTAGATTTATATTATTTTGGAGTGGTTGCTGGAGTTGAAGTCTGATGTAATAACATCTCAAGGTGAAGATTTTTCTACATCAAGTTGTTGTTGCCACCTGCCAGAAGCCACAGGGAGATTCAACACACCTGAGGATTCGGTCCAATACTTGATAATTTCATGTTTTTTAAGCAAATTATTTTGCATAGAAAAAGAAAGTATCACATTTAAAATTGGAAAGCTGGATTCTGTTCTTGAAATAGACACAAACTGATTGTAGAATTTGGAACAAGTCATTTAATCTGGAGTGTCCTTAGAAAACTCACATGCAGAAGAAGAGGGAATGAGGTTGATGATGGTTTTGCATTTTTTGCCATATATTTATGATTTAGTCTTTTCAGATAGGGTACACAAACCACGTGTAGAGATCATATTTTTAGACAGGAATGATAAAACCCTCTGAAATTTAAAACTCTTCCTACTTAGGCAAGCTTATTTTATTTTAGCTGTATTAAAAGAACATAATAAAAAATATGATACTCTGAACAAGAGAAAGCATAAAGGAGCTGACACTATAAAACTTATTATGAGACATAAATGTGTGTTTCCCCATCATATATGGGAATTCCTGTTTAGAAAGGTCACAAATGTTTTAAAAACGAAAAAGCAGGACAGCACTTTTGTTCTCCTTTAAGAGAATTTTTAAAGTCATAGCCATATTAGAGTAATTTGGAGATTTTCAAGTTGGCATTAAACATAGACAACGCTGAGTTGAATCCATCCCATATATTTATCCCACCAATGTCAAGTTGCTTCTAAAATGTCCAATTATCAAGTATTTTCCCTTATCAAGTATTTTCTGTCTTAATTTAGTAATGAACTCCTGAAAGCCCCAAATTCAAAATGGTCCTTTTCATACTTACTCATTTTCTAAAGGATTTAGCAAATTGACCTTGAACTAGGTTTTGTTTTTTTTAAAATATGTCTCTCAACCGTAGTTTATCTTTTGCTTTTCCAAAGACCTAGCAAATGACTTTTGGGAAAGCAGGTGGGAGAAGAGTGGGGGAAGCAGAAGGGGAGAGGAAAAAGTAGAGTGAAAGAATGCAAAAGTGTGTATATACTGAACATAGAGCTGAAGGAGAGAATGTGATTAAGAACAAAATGTGCATGAACTGGTGTGTGTGAGAGGTATGGTGAAGTAGTGTTGATCACAGATGGAGTCTTTAATCTCCTCTCCTCTCTAAACCAGACACCAATTCCTAGCAGCTCAAAAAGTGAAGCTACCCCCAAAATACACATGCTAACACATTTTATGAGGAATGATCTACTATTACTTTTTGCCTTTCAACAACTTTCTTTGCTTTGGAGTTTTCTGACCTTTAGGACTGATAACATTTTATAGCTTCTGTATTTTCTGGGATCAGAAAAATTGTTACATGTCATTACTCCACATCTTTTTAGGGCTGTTGATATTTCAGAAAATCCCAATTGTCCTTTAGACATACAATACAACATATGGTTCTGATTGTATTATGGCAAATCTTCCATTCTCTGTGTAAATAAAATGTATGAATATAATAGGGAAGAAATGAAGAATGTAAAGCCATCTGTCAGATATTAAAAATCCTACGTAATATAAGATGGTTCTGCTTGAGAAATTAATGTTTAGGTTTTCATGTTATAAACAAGTATTGCTTTTTTATGAGCACAGATTGTTTCAAAAAGTAGCTCATGAATAAAGGAAAAAATATATACAGTAACTTTTTCATCTTTTGATAATTAATAATTTTAAAGTATAATACATCCTGGAGGCTTTGAAAGTATTTTCAGTACAGTTAAGTGATTAAGACAAAAGTAGAATTATTGGAATTTTTGTTTTCCTTGTTGTATAATTAAGCTTATCAATTACTCTCAACTGAAAAATTGTATGTGGATGTGAATTTGAAAACTGGATGGGAAGTGTTTGTGATTTGTTAAATGATATTTGGGTCAGATACTTTGCATTTTACATTGGTCTTCTCCCATGTCTGATGATATGCCTGCCTTTCAGATATCAGTAACATCTGCTGCTTCTAGCCATAGAGTGGTTCATGACAGCTGCGTGACACTACCCTAGAATTCATGCCAAACCAGTCCCCTTTGAATATCAGTAGACCACCTGGGTACCCAGCTGCAATATATGGCATCTCCTGCTCTTTCATGGATGCCAGCAATATATAAAAATAACTTGAGTGGAAAAGAAAACCTGATAGCTCAGAAAAAGTTTTCATTCAGTCTCTCCATCTGTAAATATCCACCTCTCCTGATTGGAGTTACAGAATTTCAGTTTCAATTAAGTTTCCTGTGTAATTTGTAAAGTGGTCACCTGTGTCCCAAATGTAAAGAATTGTGATATTTTGAGGACATGGGACAACCTGTCTCCTCCTTCATGATCTGCACATGTACCCCAGAACTTGAAGTGTAATAATAATAAGAAAGAATTTTCTTTAAGAACCTGGCTGGTATCTATTCAGCAAATATATATTAGCCAATGACTTTGTGCTTTGTCAAGTACAATGCTGGGCTCTGGGGCACAGAGAGAGAATAATAATAATAGCTCTCTAGTAGCTCACAAGGCCAGTCTAGTTGTGAATAGCAAAACTGGGCATATTAAAGTCTAGTCATCAGTTTGCATTTGACAGTGAAAAACAAAAACAGTCTCTCATGCCTACAAGAAGGAGGACTTGAAAGGTTCTCACCCCCACCACTGTCATAGACAGGATGCTTTTCTCCTGACTTTTAATCAGCTAGAGTCATTTTGTTTCTTGTCAAGAATCTAAGATTTTTTTTAAAGCTGTAAGTTTTGCTTCAAATAAGTACTTTCCCTAGGAGGTATACATAAAATTCTAATACTGTCAGTGGAACACTATGAGTACCTCTCAAAACTCATCTTAAAGGCACCTTTTTTTATTTTATTTTTTTTGCTATGTGGTGTTTGCCAAGAACCAATGTGAAACACCTAAAAATATACATATTAATATCACTTCAAGTCCTTATTTAAGAAACTCACAAACCACCTATGAAGGAAATTAATAATCTACTTTGACAGTTTTTTATTTAAAAAATTAATTGGTAATAGTCATTGATAGTTACATTATACTATAGAAGAGTAAAAAATTACCATGAAATAGCAACATCTGGCATATTACTTTGCTCACTTGTCACAAACAAGGAGAGTGGAGTGCAAAGTTTATTTCTCCAGATATGATACTTAAAGCCCAGTAAAGATAATTTCCTTGGTACTCTAGTATTTCAAAATGTTATTCTTGTGATATTTAAAAGTTGCTTCATAGAGAACATCAATGCTCATTCAAATGCTTGTTGTTGAAGCTGTGATTAATACAAAATTTTCATCTCTTATCAAGCTTCATAAAAATTCATCTTCTCTGTAGATAATCTTTTGCCTTTACTTTCCTTGAGATCAAGAAGAGCTGACCTGATTTTCTACTCATTTCTACTTGAAGTGTCTCAAATATCCTTAGTTTCTTCTTTCCATTTTAGGAAAGAAAGTCAATCCTCTTCTCTAAAGTTAACTCTTGCACTTGGTCTCTTGAACTCTAATTATAGGAGCACTAGACTTGGAGTCAGGAGAGGTGGGTTCGATGTTTAGCCCTGCCAATTTCTAGGCACATGAAAATTTATCTGAGGCTCAGAACCTTTAGCTATAGAATAAGATGACGGTAAGAACTCATCCACAGTGTTCTGTAAGGACATAGTAAATTAATGAGTGTGAAATTTCACTGTAAATTAAGTGTTACACAGATGTTCTTTATTTCTACACCATTTGTCCAATACCTGTAGGTATTTAACTCATCAATTATCCCTTCCTTTTCTTGTAGAAATCACCTCATATTTTAAAATATTTATTAGTTTATAGATATTTTAGATATCTAAAAGATAGCAGATATTTTATTTTAACTTCTATGATAAAATGAAATGATAGAAAATACAAAATAATTAATTTGTTCATATTTATCCTTAAAATTACTATGCTTTTTCCTTCTTATTTGCTGGCAAACGTCTCAAAAAGATTTTTCCTCCACTACATGTCCTCATAATCCAATTATCTTAACATCTTATATTCCAGTATCTTGAATTCATCATCTGAAACTGCTCATGAAACTTTTTATGAGCTTACATTATTCTTGCTTCCTGACTTCTTTGCAGCATTTGACACTGTTGACAATCACCATAACTGTCTAAGTTTTTGTGACATTTTATTTGTTCTTCACTGACAGTTTTAACTTAGCAGTCACTTTTTCTTCTTTCTCCCACCCCTAAAGTAGGTGCTACCTAAGGACATGCCTTGCTCTTTTGCTCTCCCTATTTTTTTCCCTTGGCAAATTAACCAATCTTCATACACCCATTTAATTATAAATTCTATAAAGCTAACTCTTAAATTTGTCACCCTCCTTATACTTTGCCTTAATTCGGCAACAGATTCCCAACTGCTTCAAGTGCATCTTTAACTTTCCATAACTTTATAGAATCAAGAGCTTCCGTTTTGTTCCCCAAATATGAAAAGAAAGCTTGCAGTTTCTGAGGTCTTCTCTTGTAGGGTAAGAGAAATGATAGAGGAGCACTAGTATTTCATCAGGTCTAATAACCATCCAAATAGACCATTACAGGATTCGGGTGGGACACTGTACTCTAAAGTTTTGTATAGATTATTATCTTAATTTAGGAATTCCATAAGTTATGATGTTTTTCTCAAATGCAAATAGCTTTTATTGGTCAATGAAAAATATGGAATATAAAGTTGGCTGACCAACCAAAACACAGAATTTTTAAAAGTAAACATAGAATTTGGTTGACCAACTAAACTAGAGAAAAAATATTTTGGTCAGGGATCACATATTACTAGGCTATGAGGTAAGTAAGTAAGTGTGAAAATGTTGCCAAAACTTTGATAATAGAGTAGGGCATGCAGAAATATATTATCACATGCAGGCATATCATCGTGGCAGTAGAGACGTGCTAATAATTCCATACCAAAAATGTTTATTTCAATTTGGACATATCTGCAGTGTAACCACGTGGCTGGCTTGACAATTATAAAACATTTTTAGAATTTTTAATCCATCAAGTTTGGAATTTTGCCAATGTGAAAATTGTTTGGTTGGATACAATTTTATTTTTGAGATGGAGTCTTGCTCTGTCGCCAGGCTGGAGTGCAGAGGCATGATCTGGGCTCACTGCAACCTCCACCTCCTGGGTTCCAGCAATTTTCCTGCCTCAGCCTCCCGAGTAGCTGGAACTACAGGCACACACCACCACGCCCAGCTAATTTCTGTATTTTTAGTACATATGGGGTTTCACCATGTTGGCCAGAATGATCTCTATCTGCTGACTTCATGATCTGGCCACCTCAGCCTCCTAAAGTATTGGGATTACAGGTGTGAGCCACTGTGCCCAGCTGGTTGAATATAATTTTTAAGGGTAATTTAAAATATGTATTGAAAATCAACAACTAGCTTGTCAATTATACTTAATTACTCAGTAGTGATTAAGTATTGGTATTTACCAATTTTTGTACAGTTGGATCAAATTCTCCCCTCAACATTATTTCACACAGTCAGTCCTAGTGTCTAGAATCTGTTATTACAGAAATTGTTCAGCCTTATTTAAATAAATCTCATAATTGGTTTCCTTTTTTAACCACATTTCTGGCTGACTAGGACAACAGTGAAACGATTGGTAGTCATGCACTGAAGATAGACATCACTAAGTGTGACAATATAATCATAGCTTAAGATGTTGTACATTTACTGCAGTAGTTACCATAGAGATTTAAATTTAGCTCTTTAATAAAAAATACATAGATTTGATCTGAATGCATTAATTTTGACTAGCAAGGTGCAGTAGGTTTCCTAACTGAATGCACATATACAAAAACAACAGGTTTGGTATTTCATCCTAGATGTCTTTAAGGGATCAAATATAGGTATATTAAAAAAATAGGTTCGATTTAATGAGTTCTTAATAGATGCTTTATCAATTCTGCCATTTAAATCTTAGTTTATAAGATACACATGTAATGCTTTAGTAATACTTCATTCATGTAATCTTCCATAGGGAAAAGAAAACGTGAGAAATCGTATGTTCTACTCTAAACTTAGATATGGCTGAAAGCACAAAGGAGGAGTGTATTGGTTTGTTCTGATGCTGCTAATGAAGACATACTTAACACTGGGCAATTTATAAAGGAAAGTGGTTTAACTGACTCACAGTTCAGCAAGGCTGAGAAGGCTTTAGGAAATGTACAATCATGGTGGAAGGGGAAACAAACACATCCGTCTTCAAACTTTTTATTTATAAAATCTTCCATGAATGCCTTACACCACAGCAATCTTTCCCTCCTTTGAACTTAATGCACTATATATCTGTACCTTCAAATGATACCTAGAACTTTGCACATTATCAGGTGCTATTATCTATCTTACATACCCACACATTGAGTGAAATCAAGAACCACACCTTGTGTATATTCCATCCACAGGGCCTATTGCAGGTTTAGGTATGTAACTGTTTATACTGATGGATAGCTAAAATGAGAGTTGATTTGTGCCTGGCTGATACTTAGAGGTGATCTGAAGTATAATGCAAATGTTACAAAATGCATTCAAGATAAAAAACAAATTAATGAGAAAAAACTTATCACATATTTAATCTATACCAGATCTATTATAACAATGTTTGTAAAGTGATTTTATTTATTTATCATGTATTATTCAAATGTAACACTTCATCAAAATATTAACTTCTACAAAACATCTCTTGTACATCTTTTGTAACTGTACTGGGTGTACCTGCAATACTGAAAGACTGGGATACAGTTTGAGAAATTCACCATTAGGTGATTTATTATCATGTGAACATTACAGAATGTACTTATACAACCTAGATGGTAAAGCCTACAAACCTGAAAAGCATGTGTCTGTAATGAATGCTGTGAGCAACTGTAACATAGTGGTAAGTATTTGTGTATCTAAAAATATCTACATAGAGGAAAATACAGTAGTATAATCCTATGGGACCACCTTTGTATATATGTCGCTGTTAACCAAAAAATCATTATGTAGTGCATGATTGTATGTGGCAAATAGGTGCACATTAACTGTATGCTGAACAAATCAGCCAACCAAAACATTATTCTGAGAGGATGAATTCTCTCTTAACCCTCCTAGTTCTTTAGGACATCTGTGATCCTATAGACTTGGAACAGGAGAATTGAGATCAGTTCATAGCTGCTTAAGGCCTTTTACATTTATCATTTGTTCTGTGCTGAATGCTCCTCCCTGCAAATCTTTGCATAGATAGATGCTTCCTGTCACCTTGGTATCAGCCCAAATGTCTCCTGGGAGTATTTTTCTGACCACTCTAGGTAATGTAGTTCTCTACCCCTCACCCTCCACTTCTGTCATTGAGGACATTTTACCTAATCTTATTCTAGGCACTGTCTTTATCTGAAATTAACAGACTAATGTTTCTGCTTACTTGTTTATTGTCCATGGTCTCCCTCTAGCATGAGTTCTAGGAGACCAGGGAATGTGTATGCCCAACAACTGGCAAACATTTTAAAATCAACTAGAAATTTCCGGACTTAAACTTATTTGCACATTTTATTTGAATTTAATGGCAGTTTTAGCTCATTAATCAAACCCAATCTGTCTAAATGCTTCTTAAAATTTTAAAGCTAATTTTTTACAAGTTATTTATTTTAACATTCCCCTTCCATGTGAAAAAAAAAATGAAACTCTGATTTGTAAAATAAATAGCTAAAAGTCAATTCATGGCAGCATATATTTAGATTTTAAAGAAAGTTAAACATTTCTTTATTAGAATATTTCAGGGACATTTCAAATGTAAATCACCAGGATAATTGCCTTAATTTTCAGCACCATTTTGTTTGATTAAGCACACTTAATGGGAGGCTCCAGTAAAATATGGCCTTAAGGGGATATCAAACTTTTCTGTTCAATAATTCTGAGCATTTTAACATTCTTCATATAGCTGTTTTTACTGCTATAAATTCAAACAGCTGAATTTAAGACCTTTATGTTTGGGATCAGAAGGGTTATAAAGACTTTAAGGGTAACATGCACATGAAATGTCTGTTCATATGAGCAGAGAAGGGTCAGAAAGCCACAGCAGTGAAGTATGTTTCTCAAAGTTGACATTTTAGACATTTGTCTCTAATAAGAGAGCTGGTTTCTTAATGTACTGAAACTCACTAAAAAGCCAGGTATACCTTGCTTATTGCTATATACAGGGACATTCTGCTTAGTATGTTTAAAATATCCCTGTATTTGTTAAAGAACAATATTTTCAAAAATGTTTTTATCATAATTCAGAATTGCTTATTTTTCCTGTGTGTGTTTTATTTCCATCTAATGGTATTATTCAAGAAGACAGAAAAACTTTCTCAATTAGATTGATTTTGCAACAAAACTTCTATCCAATGTGTGTTTTCAAATAAGCCCTATAAAATATAATTTACTTCTGTTGTATTTATTAATGGAAATTAAAATGTGTGTTTTACACATACTATTTCTGTATAATTTTTGTTCCATTTCTTTCTCTTTTTATGTATTTAATTCCTGTCCATCTTTCAGGGTTCCATAATTTTATAATTCCCTTTACTATCCTAGTTCCAACTTCTTCAGGATGTCTTGTGAATGCTATTAAGCATTTATTTGCATAGAGACATCTAATACTGTAATATTTTTATCCATCTATCATTGTTACATTATAACTTCTACAGCAACTACCACTAGGGGCTTACATTTTGGGCTGTCATAAATATTTAGTTTTTACACTCACATAGACTCACATATATACATAATTTAGATAGATATGAATAGATGGACAAAATAAATAGGTAGTATTTGTAATTGGTTAGATTGTAGATGAGTATTTTTGCTGATTTACCAATACAGTATATGCTTACAATTCTCCAGAGAAACACTCTTAAGATTTTGTGAGACCATTAATGAGAAGAAATGAATGTTACTAATGCAAGAGGGCTAGGTTTATGATCCATATTATAATTCCTCATAGTTGTGGTATTCTGTTCTCAAATGCCTTTCTTACTATTCTTGAAATAGCTAACTTCTATTAGTTCTTTACCACTCAGTTTAAACATCACCTAATCTTCTCATAATTTTAATTAGTATTTATCTTACCATCTTCTATTTCCTCATGAAGTTACCTAACAAAGCTCATATTTAACTCCTCCAATATTTTTAGTTTGTTTAGTTCCAAGACAGCTGTTACTAGCTAGCATAGACATTGCATTGTAGCCAGTAATTGGGAATTATTTTATGGGTTGCACAGATAACAAATAGCATAACCAAAAATACCTAGATAATTTGTATATTTATTAACTGTTAATCTCTTTACCAAGTTGTATCCAAGCAAATCCATTCTCTAACAGCATTATTCACAAGCGACTATGTGAACCAAATCTGTGAAGAAATGTGATGGGTCTGAGTAGGAGAAAAAGTTTGCATCATAATTTTCATGACCGGCCACTAATGTTAGTATCTATATCCCTGCATCTTGTGTATGTGACTTCTGTGTTTATTAAGAAGAAACAATACTAAGATTATTCAAATGTGAATTGACCAAAAGTTAAGCTCAACTGAATTTAGGTAAGTTTTATTTAGAGAAAAAGCCTATATGATACTTTGTCATCCAGATCTATTACTTTATGAGATCAAATCATTGGAAAGCAATGAAGTAGATCATTTTCTCTTAGAGCACTAAAAAAACCCACCATCAATTTAAAGGCATTAGTGGATGTTTGCTAAAACATGGTCTAATATGTCAACTGCTTGTGTCTACTGCCCCAGTGTCTTTTAGAATCTAGTTCATTTTATCTGAAAAAAAAAATGTTCAGTGCAATTTTATTTACTTACTTATTTTCACTTTAGCTGTCATGAATATTTGAATAAAGTTATTGCTTACTCAAAGTGACTAGTTTATCTCACTTTTCTATTACTCCATTTCTCTTGCCCTTCATATTCGTCTTTATTCTGAGTTGCTTTATTTTGAATCATTTTATTTATTTTTTATTTTTTATTGTACTTTAAGTTCTGGTGTACATGTGCAGATCATGCAGGATTCCAGATTCATCCATGTCCCTACAAAGAACAGAAACTCATCATCTTTTATGGCTGCATAGTATTCCATGGTGTATACGTGTCCCATTTTCCTTGTCCAGTCTATCATCAATGGGCATTTGGGTTGGTTCCAGGTTTTTGCTATTGTAAACAGTGCCAGTATGAACATACGTGTGCATGTGTCTTTATAATAGAATGATTTATAATCCTTTGGGTATATACCCAGTAATGGGATTGCTGGGTCAAATGGAATTTCTATTTCTAGGTCCTTGAGGAAGTGCCACACTGTCTTCCACAATGGTTGAACCAGTTTACACTCCCATCAACAGTGTAAAAGTGTTCCTATTTCTCCACATCCTCTCCAGCATCTGTTGTCTTCAGATTTTGTAATGATTGTCATTCTAACTGGCATGAGGTGGTATGTCAATGTGGTTTTGATTTGCATTTCTCTAATCAGTGATGATGAGCATTTTTTTCATATGTTTGGTGGACTCATATATTTCTTCTTTTGAAAAGTGTTCGTATCCTTCCCCAACTTTTGGATGGGTTCGTTTGTTTTTTTCTTGTAAATCTGTTTTATTCTTTGTGGATTCTGGATATTAGCCCGGATATTAGCCCTTTGTCAGATGGGTAGATTGCAAAATTTTTTTCCCATTCTGTTAGTTGCCAGTTCACTCTAATGATTGTTTCTTTTGCTGAACAGAAGCTCTGCAGTTTAACTATGTCCCATTTGTCTATTTTGGCTTTTGTTGCCAATGCTTTTGGTGTTCAGGTAATGAAGTCCTTGCCTATGCCTATGTCCTGAAGGGTTTTGCCTATTTTTCTTCTAGGGTTTTTATGGTATTAGTTCTCAAGTCTTTAATCCATCTGGAGTTTAATTTTAGTGTAAGGTGTCAGGAAGGGGTCCAGTTTCTGCTTTCTGCACACTGCTAGTCAGTTTTCCCAACACCAGTTATTAAACAGGGAATTCTTTACCAATTGCTTGTTTTTGTCAGGTTTGTCAAAGATCAGATGATTGTAGATGTATGGCATTGTTTTGTATGGCTCCAGGGCCTCTGTTTTGTTCCATTGGTCTATACCTCTGTTTTGGTACCAGTACTATGCTGTTTTGATTATGGTAGCCTTATAGTATAGTTTGAAATCGGGTAGTATGATGCCTCCAGCTTTGTGCTTTTTGCTTTGGATTGTCTTGGCTATGCAGGCTCTCTTTTGGTTCCATAAGAAGTTTAAGGTGGTTTTTTCAAGTCCTGTGAAGAAGGTCATTTGTAGCTTAATGGGGATCACATTGAATCTATAAATCACTTTGGACAGTATGGCCATTTTCATGATACTGATTCTTCCTAACCATGAGCATGGAATGTTTTTCCATCTGTTTGTGTCCTCTTGTTTCCTTGAGCAGTGGTTTGTAGTTCTCCTTGAAGAGGTCCTTTACATCCTTTGTTGTATTCCTAGGTATTTTATTCTCCTTGTAGCAATTGTGAACGGGAGTTTGCTCATGATTTGGCTCTCTGTTAGTCTGTTAATGGTGTATAGAAATGCTTGTGATTTCTGTGCATTGATTTTGTATCCTGAGACTTTTCTGCAGTTTCAGGAGATTTTGGGCTGAGATGATAGGGTCTTTAAATATACAATCATGTCATCTGCAAATGCAGACAATTTGAATCCCTCTTCTCCTAATTGAATACCTTTTTATTATTTTTTTTCTTGCCTAATTTCTCTGGCTAGAACTTCCAAAACTATACTGAATAGGAGTGGTGACAGAGGGCATCCTTGTCTAGTGCCGGATTTCAAAGGGAATGCTTCCAGTTTTTGCCCGTTCAATATGATTTTGGCTGTAGGTTTGTCACATATAGGTTTAATCATTTTATGATACATTCTGATAATAACTAGTTTATTGAGAGTTTTTAGCATGAAGGGCTGTTGAATTTTATTGAAGGCCTTCTCTGCATCTATTGAGATAATCACGTGGTTTTTGTCTTCGGTTCTGTTTATGTGGTGGATTACATTTATAGACTTGCATATGTTGAACCAGCCTTTCATCCCGGGGATGAAGCCTACTTGATCGTGGTGGATAAGCTTTATGATGTGCTGTTGCATTTGGTTTGCCAGTATTTTATTGAAGATTTTTGTATCTATGTTCATCATGGATATTGGCCAGAAGTTTTTTTTTTGTTGAGTCTCTGCCAGGTTTTAGTATCAGTGTGATGTTGGTCTCATAAAATTATTGGAGAAGGATCCCCTCCTTCTATATTGTTTGGAATCGTTTCAGAAGGAATGGTACCAGCTCCTCTTTGTACATCTGGTAGAAATGAGCTGTCAACCCATCTGGACCTGGACTTTTTTTTTGTTGGTAGGCTATTAATTGTTGCCTCAACTTCAGCCTTGTTCTTGGTCTATTCAAGGTTTCAATTTCTTCCTGGTTTAGGCTTGGGAGGGTGCAGGTGTCCAGGAATTTATCCATTTCTTCCAGGTTTACTGGTTTATGTGCATTGAGTTGTTTGTAGTAATCTCTGATTGTAGTTTGTATTTCTGTGGAATCAGGGGTGATATCCCCTTTATCGTTTTTTATTGCATCTATTGGATTCTTCTCTCCTTTCTTTTTTATTAATCTGGCTAGTGGTCTGTCTATTTTGTTGATCTTTTCAAAGAACCAGCCCCTGGATTTATTTATTTTTTTTTTGAATGGGTTTTTGTGTCTCTATCTCCTTCAGTTCTGTTCTGATCTTAGTTATTTCTTGTATTCTGCTAGCTTTTCAGTTTTTTTGATCTTGCTCCTCTAACTCTTTCAATTTTGATGATAGGGTGTCGAGTTTAGATCTTTCCTCACTTCTCATGTGGGCATTTATTGCTATAAATTTCCCTCTAGACATACTGCTTTAAAGGTGTCCCAGAGATTCTGGTACATTGTGTCTTCATTCTTGTTGGTTTCAAAGAACATCTTTATTTCTGCCTTTATTTCATTGTTTATCCAGTTGACATTCAGGAGCCAGCTGTTCAGTTTCCATGAAGCTGTGCGGTTCTGAGTTAGTTTCTTAATTCTGAGTTCTAATTTGATTGCCCTCTGGTCTGAGAGACTGTTATGATTTCCATTCCTTTGCATTTGCTGAGGAGTGATTTACTTCCAATTATGTGATCAATTTTAGAGTAGGTGCAATGTGGTGCTTAGAAGAATGTATGTTCTGTGGATTTGGGGTGGAGATTTCTGTAGATGTCTATTAGGTACACTTGTTCCAGATCTGAGTTCAAGTCCTGGATATCCTTGTTAATTTTCTGTCTTGTTGATCTGTCTAAAGATAGTGAAATGTTAAAGTCTCCCACTATTGCTGTGTGGGAGTCTAAGTCTCTGTAGGTTGTTAAGAACTTGCTTTATGTTCCTGTGTGCTCCTGTATTGGGTGCATATATATTTAGGATTCTTAGTTCTTCTTCATGCATTGATCCTTTTACCATTATGTAATGCCTTTCTTTGTCTCTTTTGACCTTTGTTGGTTTAAAGTCCATTTCATCAGAGACTAGGATTGCAACTCCTGCTTTTCTTTGCTCTCCATTTGCTTGATAAATCTTCCTCCATCCCTTTATTTTGAGCCTATGTCTGTCCTTGCATGTGAGATGGGTTTCCTGAATACAGCACACCAATGGATCTTGACTTTTTATGCAGTTTGCCAGTCTGTGTCGTTTGATTGGGGCAGTTAGCCCATTTACATTTAAGGTTAATATTGTTATGTGTGAATTTGATGCTGCCATTTTGATGCTAGCTGGGTGTTTTGCCCGTTAGTTGACAAAATTTTTTGGATTATGTCAATGATCTTTACCATTTGGTACATTTTTGGAGTGGCTGGTACTGGTTGTTCCTTTCTATGTTTAGTGCTTCTTTTGGGAGTGCTTGTGAGGCTGGCCTGGTGGTGATGAAATCTCTTAGCAATTGTTTGTTTGTAAAGGATCTTATTTCTCCTTCTCTTATGAAGCTTAGTTTGATTGGATGTGAAATTCTAGGTTGAAAGTTCTTTTCTTTAAGGGTGTTGAATATTGGCCCCCACTCCCTTCTGGCTTGTAAGGTTTCTGCTGAGAGATCCGCTGTGAGTCTGATGGGCTTCCCTTTGTGGGTAACCTGACCTTGCTCTCTGGCTGCCCTTAGCATTTTTTCCTTCATTTTAACCTGGGTGAATCTGAAGAGTATGTGCCTTGGGGTTGCTCTTCTTGAGGAATATCTTTGTGGTGTTCTCTGTGTTTCCTGGACTTGAATGGTGGCCTGGTATGCTAGGTTGGGGAAGTTCTACTGGATAATATCCTCAAGAGTGTTTTCCAGCTCGGATTCATTCTCTCTCTCACATTCAGGTACACCTATCAAATGTAGATTAGGTATTTTCACATAATCCCATGTTTCTTGGAGGCTTTGTTCATTTCTTTTCACTCTTTTTTTAATCTTGTCTTGCCTTCTCATTTTATTTCATTGAGTTGATCTTCAGTCTCTGATATCCTTTCTTCTGCTTGGTTAATTCAGTTATTAAAACTTGTGTATGCTTTGTGAAGTTCTCATGCTGTGTTTGTCAGCTCCATCAAGTCATTTATATTCTTCTCTAAGCTGTTTATTCTAGTTAGCATCTCATCTAACCATTTTTTTAGGTTCTTAGTTTCTTTGCACTGGGTTAGCACATGTCTTTTAGCTCAGAGAAGTTTGTTATTACCCACCTTCTGACGCTTGTTTCTGTCAATTCATCAGATTCATTCTCCATCCATCTTTGATCCCTAGCTGGTGAAGAGTTGTGATCCTTTGGAGTAGAGGCATTCTGGTTTTTTGTGTTTGCATCCTTTTTGTGCTGGTTTCTTCCCATCTTTGTGGCTTTATCTACCTGTGGTCTTTGTAGTTGGTGACTTTTGGATGGGGTCTCTGAGTGGACATCCTTTTGTTGATGATGAAGTTATTTCTTTCTGTTTATTAGTTTTCTTTCTAATAGGCCCCTCTGCTGCAGGACTGCTGGAGGTCCACTCCAGACCCTGCTTGCCTGGGGATCACCTGCAGGGGCTGCAGAACAGTAAGGGTTGCTGCCAGTTTCTTCTGTTAATCTTCATCCCAGAAGGGTACCTGCCAGATGTTGCCTCAGCTCTCCTTGATGAGGTGTCTCTTTGGTTATATGGGGGTTGGAGAGCTGCTTGAGGAGACAGTCTGCCCCTTATAGGAGCTAAAGTGATGTGCTGGGAGCTCTGTTATTCCATGCAGAGATGCTGGGCAGGTATTTATTTTAAGTCTGCTGCAGTGGAACTCATAACCACCTCTTTTCCCAGGTGCTCTGTCCTAGGAAGGTAGGCTTTATGTATAAGTTCCTGTTGTGCTGCTGCATTTTTTCATAGATGCCCTGCCCTACATGGAGTAGTCTAGTCACAGTCTGCCAGCAGAGGTGTTGCTGAGCTGCCACAGGCTCTGCCCAGCTGCTGTGTGAACTGCCTCAGTAGTGGTGGACTGCCTCGGTAGTGGTGGTCGCCCTTTCCCCCACTGAGCTGGACTCTTCTGGGTCCAGCTGTGCTTGCTGCAAAACTCTAAATCCAGAGCATTTCAGATTGCTTGTTTTGTGGGGGTGGTACCCCCGCAACCAGGTCACCTGGCTCACTGTCTCTGACCCCTCCCTTTCAGTTGAATGGGCAGCTCTGTCTTCCAGGCATTCCAAGCACCAGTTGAAATGGCTGCCCAGATTTGTGTGAGTTTCTGTTTGCCAATCTGGCACCGGCTGAAACTGCTGTGCTGAACACTCATTGCACTTTTCAGCTAGGGAATCTCCTGGTCTGTCAGCAGTGAAAATTTGTTTGGAAATGCGGTGGGCACTCACCTTCTGCGTTGTTCTTTCTGGGAACTGCACTCCAGAGCTGTTCCTATTTGGCCATCTTGGATCTTCCCCTATTTTGAATCATTTTAATGTAAATTTTCGTGCTAATAATCTCTTAAGATGATTTTAGAAATAACAAAAAAGGTGTAAATATGTGGTTACATTCTAAAAATAAATTATAAGCAGAACTGACCAACTAAAAATTATTTTCAAACAATTAGTTTAAGAAATAATTAAATGACTATAAAGAAAACCAGATGTTAACACCAAGTTTTAGTGTATCTAAGTACTCTAAAATGGTTTGTTTCTAAAAGTGTAAGCATGTCTCCAAATTGAACACTTACAGGGTAAAGCATCATATCAAAGGCTAATATAAAACTCTTCTTATATTCCAGTTTTCTGAACGAAAAATGTTAACGAAGGAATGTAGTTACTGAAATTGCAATGCCTTAGGCTATTATAATTTTAAGAGCAATACAAGTTCTGTTGATGTTTGCTAATGTTTTTCTAAAGCTCGATTAATGTCTAACTTACCTGTTGTACACTTATTTTTTTTCCAAAGGAGAATATGAAACCAGTTATTTATAGCAGTTAATATTCAAAATAAAATTCTAACATTTGTTCTAGGTAAACAGAATTCTACTGGGAACCATAATGAAATATTATTCTGTGACACCTACTCACCCTGTGCTTTAGAAGCATATATAATAGATATGACAGTTTTTACTAGCACTGTTTCATTGTTCCTTATGTAGAAATATTTTATTCTGTGGTTTAAGTTTAAAAAGCCGTTCTTTAAATGAAAATACATGTTCAAACAGTGGTTCAAAGTAAAGTGGTGGCCCAGATGACAGAAAAACTAGTTGCAGGCACATAAGCTAAAAATTCAAGCTATTTTTCAATATGTTTAAGGTTTAGCCTGCACCAAATAGGGAACAAGAGAAACATTTGCTAAACCAAATCATTAAGATTGGTTTGTATTCTTTGTGGAGACTACACATACATAATGTCAGTTTATGATTTCATAGGATTTTTTTTTAAAGGCTAATCTCTATATCATTAAGAGAGTGGTTTATCATATTTAAAGAAAAGTATCCCACAAAACCATCTCCATATTTCTATTATAATCTGGTTTTATGACTGGTCCACAAAAACCAGCCAAGTTTTACACATTGGCAAATAACTTACTTTCATCAGATTTGTATGAATTAAGTTTAGAAAAAGCAAAGAACTCTAAGATAAATAAATCAGCTGGACTTTTGTCTAAAATGATTTCTAACAAATTATTATGATTGATATTTTCACTTGTGAAAATCTGAATTGTGTGAACATTTCTTAGAAAGTCCTTTACTTTCTTTTAGTACTTAAAAAAAATCTGGGTACTATAAAACTCTAAAGGCTGACAAGTTTCTTTGCCTCATTTACCATACTATTCTGTTCAATGGGAACCCCTGCTTTTCATTTTTCCACTATTTATTATGTCAGCTCTCATTTCTTTTCCACTTCATTGCTTGTACAAATTGGAAATAAATGGATTTCACATGAGAAGATATTTTACTTGGCTGTATTCTTTAGGTGGATATACTACTGTTTTCATTGTGATTTGCAAGCCAAAAATATTGGGGTATTTGAAGTAAATTCCATGTTGTTAATTAAATATTAGTTACCAACAAAGAGCTTGTTTTAAGGGTGATGATAATAAAAATTAATATTGCCATGCAGTTATAAACAGCTTTACTAAGTATTACCTCATTTAATGCACACAGTCGTCCTGAGAGGTAGACTGTTATAATCAGATCAACAGGGGTATTTAAAAATAACTGGACTATGGCCAGGCGCGGTGGCTCA
>PVKV010030578.1:0-22098 GCA_004027835.1 Alouatta palliata | reverse complement strand
CATTTTATGAGACCAACATCATCCTGATACCAAAACCTGGCAGAGACTCAGCAAGAAAAGAAAACTTCAGGCCAATATCCATGATGAACATAGATGCAAAAATCTTCAATAAAATACTGGCAAACCGACTGCAACAGCACATCAAAAAGCTTATCCACCATGATCAAGTAGGCTTCATCCCGGGGATGCAAGGCTGGTTTAACATATGCAAATCTATAAACATAATTCACCACAAACAGAATCAAAGACAAAAACCACATGATAATCTCAATTGATGCAGAGAAGGCCTTTGACAAAATTCAACAGCCCTTCATGCTAAAAACCCTCAATAAACTAGGTATTGATGGAACATATCTCAAAATGATAAAAGCTATTTACGACAAACCAACAGCTAATATCATACTGAATGGGCAAAAAATTGAAGCATTCCCTTTGAAATCTTGCACTAGACAAGGATGCCCTCTCTCATCACTCCTATTCAACATAGTACTGCAAATTCTAGCCAGAGCAATCAGGCAAGAAAAAGAAATAAAGGGTATTCAAATAGGAAAGGAGGAAGTCAAATTGTCTCTACTTGCAGATGACATGATTATATATCTAGAAGACCCCATCGTCTCAGCCCAAAATCTCCTGAAACTGATAAGCAACTTCAGCAAAGTCTCAGGATACAAAATCAATGTGCAAAAATCACAAGCATTCCTATACACCAATAACAGACTTAAAGAGAGCCAAATCAAGAACAAACTGCCATTCACAATTGCTACAAAGAGAATAAAATACCTAGGAGTACAACTAACAAGGAACGTAAAGGACCTCTTCAAGGAGAACTACAAACCACTGCTCAATGAAATAAGAGAGGACACAAACAGATGGAGAAACATTCCATGTTCATGGCTAGGAAGAATCAATATCGTGAAAATGGACATATTGCCCAAAGTAATTTACAGATTCAACGCTATCCCTAACAAGCTACCAATGACCTTCTTTGCAGAACTGGAAAAAGCCACCTTAAACTTCATATGGAACCAAAAGAGAGCCCGCATAGCCAAGTCAATTCTAAGCAAAAAGAACAAAGCTGGAGGCATCACACTACCAGACTTCAAACTATACTACAAAGCTACAGTAATCAAAACAGCATGGTACTGGTACCAAAACAGAGATATAGACCAATGGAACAGAACAGAGGCCTTGGAGGCAACACAACACATCTACAACCATCCGATCTTTGACAAACCTGTCAAAAACAAGCAATGGGGAAAGGAGTCCCTGTTTAACAAATGGTGTTGGGAAAACTGGCTAGCCATGTGCAGAAAGCAGAAACTGGACCCCTTCCTGACACCTTACACTAAAATTAACTCCAGATGGATTAAAGACTTAAACATAAGACCTAATACCATAAAAACCCTAGAAGAAAATCTAGGCAAAACCATTCAGGACATAGGCGTAGGCAAGGATTTCATGACCGAAACACCAAAAGCATTGGCAACAAAAGTCGAAATAGACAAATGGGACCTAATCAAACTCCACAGCTTCTGCACAGCAAAAGAAACAGTCATTAGAGTGAATCGGCAACCAACGGAATAGGAAAAAATTTTTGCAGTCTACCCGTCTGACAAAGGGCTGATATCCAGAATCTACAAAGAACTAAAACAGATTTACAAGAAAAAAACAAACAAGCCCATTCAAAAGTGGGCAAAGGATATGATGAGACACTTCACAAAAGAAGACATACATGAGGCCAACAAAAATATGAAAAAATACTCATCATCACTGGTCATTAGAGAAATGCAAATCAAAACTACATTGAGATACCATCTCACGCCAGTTAGAATGGCAATCATTAAAAAATCTGGAGACAACAGATACTGGAGAGAAACAGTATGTATGGAGAAACAGGAACACTTTTACACTGTTGGTGGGAGTGTAAACTAGTTCAACCATTGTGGAAGACAGAGTGGCCCTTCCTCTAGGACTTAGAAATAGAAATTCCATTTGACCCAACCATCCCATTACTGGGTATATATCCAAAGGATTATAAATTGTTGTACTATAAGGACACATGCACATGAATGTTCACTGCAGCACAGTTTACAATAGCAAAGACCTGGAACCAGCCATCAAAAATGATGAGTTTGTGTCCTTTGTAGGGACATGGATGAATCTGGAAACCATCATTCTCAGCAAACTGACACAAGAACAGAAAGCCAAACACTGCATGTTCTCACTCATAGCAGGGTGCTGAACAATGAGAACACATGGGCACAGGAGGGGAACATCACATACTGGAGTATGTTGGGAGGTGTGAAGTTAGGGGAGAGACAGCAGGGGGTAGGGAGGTTGTGGAGGGAGAAATGCCTGATGTAGCTGATGGGGTGGATGAAGACAGCAAACCACCATGGCATGTGTGTACCTATGCAACAATCCCGCAAGATCTGCACATGTATCCCACAACTTAAAGTACGATAATAATTTAAAAAAACAATGAAGTCAACTACCTTCTTTAGTCACCAACCAGGAAAAAAAGGTCGGTCAAAGCCAGTGATTTCAATTAAGAGGAACTATCTGTGCTGGCTGTGGAAAATCAGTCAGGTCCATTGTCAGTTGCAAGGGAAACATGAAGGGATTACTTCAGGAAGAAGCAAGTTAGGGCATCTAAAACAGTCATGTGGTTAAGAGTAATGAATCTTCCTTCAGAC
Source organism: Alouatta palliata (assembly GCA_004027835.1). Classification (NCBI taxonomy): domain Eukaryota; kingdom Metazoa; phylum Chordata; class Mammalia; order Primates; family Atelidae; genus Alouatta; species Alouatta palliata. The sequence goes on along the minus strand of PVKV010030578.1, from coordinate 19,402 downwards.
ACATATTGAATTGCTTAATTCCAACTTTTAGGTTAAATTATAAATCCATTCAATCAAGCATCACAATGCTCTATATCAAATGAATACCAAAAATATCCAGGAAAGAGTTCAGTACAATTGTCTTCAATAGTGTTTGCAGTCTTTATTACAATATTTAGTCTCCTCTTCTCATTTAAGCAGTTATCAGGGCTGCTACATCTACAGAATACGGTCTTAGAAGAGGAGGATTCTTTGCCTTCTACTTCTTGAAAGCAAGCTTATTAAGAATTACATAGGAAGAACTGCAAGCCTTAATTTTCTAAATTTCAGGGCCCTTTTCTGTAAAGTCAAAGGGTACTATAAAATGTGTCAGGGAGTCACACATGTAAATATTCACATTCCACTTAGAAATCCTTATGGATTGCAGTCTCTAAGTGAGTCTCTGTGAAAGGCAAATATTCAGGATGTCACTCTTCCCAAGAGAGCAGGTTTTGATTGCAGAACATGTTACATTAATGAAGCTCTGTTGGCAGCTGGTGAGTCAAGCTTCTGGGTAGCATAATGCATTTTTTTCCAATACTATGTTAAAACAAAAAAGCCTGTCCAAGAGTGAGCCATGTTTCAACTATTTAGGGAGAAAACCAAGAGTATGTAAATTTTACTTTTTTAGTATTTATTTATTTTGTTATAACTTCAAACTTGCAGAAAAGTTACAAAAAGAAAAAAGGTCCCATATATCCTTCACCCAGATTCAATCACATATAATTATATATATATGTATATACAAATTTGTAAAGAGATAACAAGACTGTATATATGCTGATCCTTGGCAAATTTTCATCAATTAGTATTAACATCCATTGATGATTCTTGCTGGAGTCAGTTATTACCATGACAGCTGTGAAATTATTATTTTTCTAACTAATTCATTCAACATCTATTAGTTTGCATTAGTTGGAATTCCACTATAAGAAAAAGCTCCTCTTCTTCATCTTTTATTTATTCAGTCATTTGTGTCAGTATTGACTCATGGGTTCTTATTTTGTTCAATGAACTACAAATCATTAATATCATTATTTTTTGATGCTAAAATTGTCAAGTAAAGGCATTTTGAAAGACTTATAAGCCATATTAAGTGGTTTTTCCAAAGTTATTTTGCCATGAAAGCAAATGGTCACTTTGCCTTCAAAACATTTTGAGGCCAAAAAAAAAAAAAAAAAAAAGTCTTTCTATTTGAACAGAAACACAAGAAATCTTTTCCTGCTTAGAAACTCCTGTCTAGACACATTACTCTTTCACAGGACAAAATCTCTGTTTTGCTCCCTATCCAGGGCTGCAGTTAATTACACGAAGAGACAGATGCTGAGCAGCCTTAAGGCTTTCTCTGCCACTGCGGTGAGGCTGAGCTCTACTCCACAAGCAGGTAGTGAGTGAAGACAAATGCTGTTTGACAAGGCAGCATATCCTAGCACAGTGCTTAGAAAACAGACAAACCACTCTGTGTTCCCAAGCAAAGACAGAGGAATATCAAGCAGATTGTTTCTGACAGAAATCATATCACAGCCGCACTTCCAGACAAAGTCCGTGTGAATGAAATGATACACTTTCTGTTTCCTATCTTCCCCTTTAAAAGAAAGTGAGTCTATCAAAGGTACATTGAAGGTGACAGCTCAATGTAAGGTGGTTAGCAAGATTTTATAAGCTTGGTTTCCCTTTGGAAATATTAAAGAATCAGCAACAACAGTTCATCGATTTGGATGCTGCAACTATTCCTCTTGATTCTAATGATTTTCCAGGTTCCTAAATACTGCAACATAAGTATGCTATGTTCAGTGAATGTGTCAAAATAGAAAATTAAAGTCATGACTAATCTTTACTTCACAGGGGAAGACAATAGAAAAGACTTTCCCAAAATTTATTAAGCAACAATTAGCTGGAAAATTAGTTTCCCAAATGTATATGAATGCTACAATGTAATTTTTAGAAGCCATCTGTGACTTACAAATTAATAATACAGAATGGACATAAAAGTAAAAAATTTATCTTCAAGTAGCATAATTTGGAAGGGAAATAATGTTTTTATCCAATGTAGAAGTAATTATGCCAATATTAGATGTCAAAGTGAATCGGAATGATTCCTATCAAAGTATTTTAATATATTATTTCTTAAAATTTCTGTATTCCACTGAGTTTTTAAAGGATACTTAAATGCTATATCACAGGGACAATAATCAAACAATTAAACTAACATGTAAGTTTTAACCTAACTGCTGTTTTTAGAAGTCAAGAAAGAGCCCTCCAATACACAGCCTGCTGTGAGCCCAACTGTTGGATGGAAGACTGACAATATGATTCTTGAAGAACAGGGAGGGGCAGAGCTCCAGATAAACTTTATGTACAGAAACAGTTTACTTCAGGGGAAGTAGTTAGTAAGAAACAGACTCGAATTATGCTATAATTTCTATTGCTGTAAGTAAACCTTCAGTTATCCCTCTAATTTTCTGACACACTGTCTTCACTTTAAGCCATACTGCTAAAGACCTGTGAATCAAAAGTCACATTGTAGATTTTTGAAAGAGAGCTTCTATTTTCTTACAGAAATTAGATTATAGTTGGGGGACATATTCTTGACCAAACACTCTCATCAAATGAACCACATGTTACCAAAATTATATCCTTAAAATTGTAAGTGCTATAAATTTCTATAACAATGTAGAATAGTAAAATAACCTCCCAGCTTTAAGCAATTATTAATGTGCTACAGACAAGAATCCCATTCAAAGGGCCATTAAGCCTTACACTTTATGAAGTAAACTTGACCTAAAACTAATATACTATTATAGAAATAAACCAACAATCTCATTCATCTATAACATTGTTTTTGAGTTTAGTCCTTTTTTCATATAATTTGATGGCCCCACATATCTTTAAAATGTAGATAGGTAGGTAGGTAGGTAGGTAGATAGATAGATAGATAAATAGATAGATAGATTTCTGTATAGAGATTTTCATATATTCCATATTGATTTCCATATATTCCGTTTTCCCCATAAAACTTTGAAAAGTTAATTGAATAATAAAAATCATTCCAGAGTTCATAAATTCATAAGATGCCTCAAAGCACTTTAGTAGATGCTTAATAAGATTGCTGTTGCAGACAATGATGGAGCTATTTCCACTGAGGGAGCAGGGGAAGCGTTTTAATAAATAAGAGCAGATGCAATAGTTCTCCCATTCGCATTTCCTATCTCTATAATTTATTCCTGTGGTTCTCAACTGAGTACCACAAAGATAGTCATGGAACGTACAAACAAACACAGTGTAATGAGTGCTAAGATAGAAGCATGGAGAATGTGATGCATATCATAGAAGAGACACCTAATATAAACTTGGAGAGTCAGGAAAACATTCCAGAGGAGACGATACCATGACTGACATCTAAGCAAGACCTTAAGGATAGGTATGATTTAATGAAACAAAAGGAGGAAAGATTTCCTGTCTGAGGCATTTTATGGGCAAGGCCTGGATGAATACACACAATGTATCAGAGGAAATAAGAGAAGTGTCATGTAGATGAAAAGAAGTACATCTGGAAAGACACATAAGATGAGTCATGGGACAATTATAGCCCAGGTTAAGCAGCACAGTACCACTGAAAGACATTAAAATGGGAGGGACAGGATGTATTTTAGAAAGAGCAACAACATGGGAAATGTGTTAAAACTGAAGGAAGGGTAACCAATTAGAAGGCAAGAGGAATTTTCAAGAAGTGGGTGAATCCAACAGTGTCCTACAGTTGAGGTGAGGAGACAGTGAGGATGATGATGGCTAGGTTTCTGCTTGGGCAAGTGGTAGCTGGTGATGCTATTCACTGAGAGAAGGAACTTTTGGAGCAATGATAATAGATCCGTTTTTGAAATGCTGAGATGGGGTTTCAGGGAAGATCCAAAAGGAGATATTCAATTGCCTATTGAATAAAAATGTTTTCTCCAAAATTTTTCTGAGGACATATTAGAACTACTCTTTAGGCCGGGCACGGTGGCTCACGACTGTAATCCCAGCACTTTGGGAGGCCGAGGCGGGTGGATCACGAGGTCAAGAGATCGAGACCATCCTGGTCAACATGGTGAAACCCCATCTCTACTAAAAATACAAAAATTAGCTGGGCATGGTGGTGCACACCTGTAGTCCCAGCTACTCGGGAGGCTGAGGCAGGAGAATTGCTTGAACCCAGGAGGTGGAGGTTGCGGTGAGCCGAGATCGTGCCATTGCACTCCAGCCTGGGTAACAAGAGCGAAACTCCGTCTCAAAAAAAAAAAAAAAAAAAAAAAAAAAGAACTACTCTTTAAATGTTGAGGAAGACAACACATTTAGTTTTATGCACAAATGGAATCGAAATTTGCCAAAAGGATTTATGGTCAAATAAATAAATATTTATGGTCAAATAAATTTTCTTATTTGACAATTTATGTTCAATGTATAGAATAAATTTCTCTCCATTATAAGAAACTAATCCAGAATGCCTGAATCAAAAGACTGGCTTGCTATCCTCCACACTTCACTGAATGCAGCATTCAAGGGGTGGCCAGGAGATGATAATAGTTAAGCATACAGTTAAGGTCAGATTGCCTGGGTTCAAATTCCTATGTTACCTCTCAACAGCAGTGTAACCATGGACAAGTTTCTTAATTTCTCTGTGTCTTAGTTCAGTTTCCCTATCTATAAAAAATCAGGTAAGAAATATTATCTACCCATTGTGGTGTTGTGTGATTTAAAATAGATAATATGTGTAAGTATTAGAAGAACATTTTAGTAAGAATTAAATGTATAATTGCTACTATTTCTAGAAACTATTAGCATATATAATTGGATGAATATTCAGTTATTCTGAACTCACCAAGCAGAAATTAAGAATAGTATAATATATACTGTATTAGTGAACTAATATATCTCCTGATATGATTTTTTATATTCTCTCAAACATAAAAATTCAAAAGGCTGACTTGCTATTTCTATGTTATTTATATATGTTACCTCTATTTTGGTCAATTTAACAACAAACTAAAACACAGTGTTGATCCTCTAAAATGAAAACTTCTTTGTTGAACATGTTCGCCTTTCTCATCACCATCAAGTGCTCCACAAACCTGCACCCATCACCGTTACTCATTGTTAGTCCACCACCAACAATGCTGACTTCCTCACACGTTTTAGACAACATGGTTAGCCCCAATACAATCCATTAGCAGCCAGGTTTTCTATGTTGCTTGCTAGATCACTTTTTGCTTTCTCTATTCCTTTGCTGGGGCCCAGAGCACAGCTGAAATAAAACGCAGAGTTCTAACCACCTGTCACACCACATATTCATAGGATCCAACTTTAGTGTGGTTCATGCTGCTCTAAGCAATCCTTTCAGCCATTTCAATTCATTTCAATTCAGCCTACTTTAACAAAAACACACTGCTATATATGCAGAACATCTTGTTATGCATTAAAGTATAAAACAACAATACTAACCGTACTCTCAAAGAACCTATAGTATATCAAGGGAGTAAAATGCATGTTGCAAAGCTGGGATGAGAGAACTGGTGTGGGATTCTACTTCTCTCCTACAGTCTCTTCAGTCTTTACCATCAGGCAATGACAATTTATATAGCTCACTGAGATAATGGCTCCTTGATACAAATACCTACAAAAACATTTTTTCTTCACCTCCATATATTTCTAGCTTCTCATGCTGTTTAACTTTTCCCTCCACTCTTTTTAAGTTTTTGATTTTGACTCATGGAAGCTTTCTCCCACATTTATCTACTCCTTGACCAACATCTCCAACCCTTTCTTTTTTGCCTTCCAACATGCATATAGCTCTTATTCCTGGAAAAAAAATTATTTGGTCCTATTGAATACTCTTTATTTTCACATGACCCATTTTACTGCCAAACCTTTCAGTGTTTCCATTTCAATCCGACATCTACAATCATTTTTCCACCCACACTCTCAGGCATCACTAACGTCTCCATTATCAGTCTAGTCAATAGCTTTTGTCCTCTTCTTCTCCTTGATGTTTCTATAGATATCAACACAGATTATCACTCAATTTTCTTTGAAACTCTCTCTGGAATTAGCTTGATGACACCACACTATGGTTGGGTCCTTTTACAATCCTGTAAACATTACTTCCTGGTTTGTTTGTTTGCCACTTCCCTTTCCTCCTAATTGTGGATTGCCTCCAAGGGTTAGTTGTAGTCTTCCCTTCCTATAGATTCTCACAGAGAACACATTCTTCTCCTGGCTTTCCTCTGGGTTCATGACTGGTGAGTCCTTATTCACAGGACTGTTCTCTCACCAAGTAACAACTCATGGTCCACAACAATCTACTGAACAAAGAAGAGGCTCTAGAAGCAGACTACCTTAATCCATCTTCCCGCTCTGCCACTAAGTAGCAGTGTATAACTGGGAATGTTGCTTAACCTCTCCATTCCTTAGTTTTCTCATCTTTAAATTGAAAATAATGTCTATCTATCTCATAAGATGGCAGTGAGAATTTAATGAGATAATCCATGTAATTGACAATACTTTGTCTGGAGCTTAGTAAGCCCCCAATAAATACTATCTCTAACTAATAGTAACACAATTATAAAATTCCAGCTTCAAAATTTTATAATTCTAAGTAAAAAACAACCATGTAAAATAATCTTCATGATCCAATAAAGAGCCCTCTAAGTTTACCATCTTTTAAAATTGTCTTATACCACTTGATTACAGTAGTAGAAAAAGACATAAAATTCTCCTAATCATTTAGGTTCAAAATCTTAGCTTTACCTTTGGCTAATGCTCTTCTCTGGTATTTACATGTAGAAATTAAGTTCTGGCCATTGTATTGTTAAATATTTCTCCTCTCTATTCATTATTCTTCATTCTTACACCTGCCAGGGCCAACTGTGGGCCTCAGAATCCTCATGGGAAACTCAGTGAGGCTGGAGTCCATAATATTTAAACAAATTCTAAAATTCAGTAATTCCTTGGAAGGTTGCAGTCATCCTGTTTAAAAATACATGTATCATGTGCATAAGAAGAATTTTAAAAGCCACATTATTAAGGAATTGAGACATGGGACAAGAAAAGGAGTTTCTAAGAAATTTAAGACAATGTTTCATTCATTGAGACGGCAGGATTAAGCAGGACCTCAGATAGTGACATCTAGAACCTGACTACAAGGAAATTCATTCTAAAGTAAAGCAGACTTGAAGTAAGATTGCCTTGAAATGAGATCATTAAAGGATGATGAGTGGGATTCCTAACATTTCCCTGTGTGGTAACTGGTTCCTCAGTCCTAAATGGATGAAGGGTGGTGAAACATTCCCAAACTGGGGTATTCGAATCTACAATTGCAGAGGCACAACAGTATGGATGTAGGAGCGTCTGGAAGATAAAAGGTTAGGATGTCACTGCAGAGGAGGAAATGCCACTGAGAGGCTTGGGGCTGAATGGGTCATTTGCGTGCTCCTTCAAGTCACTTGGGATCACGGAAGAACTTCTGTTTAGGAGAAAATAGGCTCTTTTTTTTTTTTTGAGATGGAGCCTCACTCTGTCACTCAGGCTGGAGGGCAGTGGTGCAATCTCGGCTCACTACAACTTCTGCCTCCTGGGTTCAAGAGATGTTCATGCCTCAGCCTCTGAATAGCTGGGATTACAGTCGCATGCCACCACACCCAGATCATTTTTGTATTTTTAGTAGAGACAGGGTTTCACCATATTGGCAAGGCTGGTCTTCAATTCCTGACCTCAAGTGATCTGCCCGCCTCAGCCTCCAAAAATGCTGGGATTACAGGCGTGAGCCACTGCACCCGGCTACTTCTAGTAGGCTTTTAATACGACAGTGGAGGAGTCATAATCTGGAAGCAGCAGAGAAAACGGGAAGTGCAGAGGGCACTAACTCCATCTCCTCTCCTAAGAGGGATGAATGCATCTCCTTTGCAATGGTTAAAAGCAAAGCAACATCTTCAGGCTCATGAAAGGATTCGTTAGAGGGAAGCAAGTACGAAGAAATATTCAGGGGAAAGGGAGGGGCGATTATGTGCATTAGGAAAAGGCAGTTGCAAAAGGCAAAACATAAAACCTCAGGAATAAATAATAGAAGGAGAGTCTAGGTCAAGGAAGAAGTGCAGATAATTAAAGGGATGAGAAGTCTGAAAGAGATGTTCTTAGCAGCTTACAGTTTAGGGGCTGACACAAACATTAAAACGAATTACCAATTTGACAAAAATAGTGGTTTTAGATTCAAGAAGACTGGGATGCTTCCAAGTGGAAAGCAATGAGTTGCACTGCAGCCATCACGAACTGTATTGCCTGTCTTTATATGCAAGACTGATTGTTTATGTTTTAAACTGGAAAGAGCAAGGGCATATTTCTCATATATGTAGAAAATAAAATGAAAATAAAAAGTTCATACTTAGTTGAAATGTCTTAAACGGCACATTTTCAGTGGCACGGGAAAAATAATCACAATGAAGGGGGACAACCAACACATGAGAACTCAAACATAGGCAATGAAAAAGTAGAGATGGAAATGTCAAAGGTAATTACTTACCTAATCAGGGTATATAGAAATAAAAGGACCACTACAGCAACAGTAGATTTCAGAAGTTAATATAGAATTCATGCCCAACAATGAGAACATATAGCAAGACTTTACTCTGTTTCAGGTCACACTATTTTCTTCAAAGAAAAATGCTTTATGGAAACAAATGACAAGTGCAGATAAATCAGAAATCAACCTTTATCCTGCCCAAAAGACTTACTTTATTTTTAAAATAAATATGAACAACTGAAGACATAATGATTCATATCCAAGGTCTTTTATTCTTCCTGCAAATTTATAAATGTATCAATAAGCTTAGAAGTCTGTTTCAAGTATCAGTGTCATCAAAGATGTATTCATTTTCTATTGCTACATAACGAGTTATCACAAATTGAGTAGCTGAAGCAACACACACCGTTATTGTCTCACAGTTTCTCTCTGCATGTGTGTGTGTGTATGTGTATAAAATGAGGTATTGGCTCATATGTTTACGGAGGCTGAGAATTCCCATGATCTTCATGGGAAAGCTGGTGGTGTACTTATAAACCAAATCTGAAAGCCTGAGACTCAGGAGTGCTGATGGTGTAAGTCCTAGTGTGAGAGCAGCAAAAGATTGCTGTTCCCACTCAACCAGTCAGGCGGAGTGCAAATTCCCCTCTCCCTGCTTTTTTGTTTTATTCAGGCCCTCAACCAATGGAATGACACTCATCCACATTGGGGAGCTGTATTAGTTCATTTTCACATTGAGATAAAGAACTGCCTGAGACTGGTATAAAGGAAAGAGGTTTAATTGACTCACAGTTCCGCATTGCTGGGGAGAAATCATGAAACTTACAATCATGACAGAAGTCAAAGGAGAACCAAGTACCTTCTTCACAAAGTGGCAGGACTGAGTGAGTGACAAACAAAGGGGGGTAAAGCCCCTTATAAAACCATCAGATCTTATGAGAACACATTCACTAGCATGAGAACAGCATGAAGGTAACTGCCTTCGTGTTTGAATTACATCCCACTGGACCTCTTGCACAACACGTGGGGATTATAGGAACTATAATTCAAGATGAGATTTGGGTGGGGAACAGCCAAACCATATCAAGAAGGCACTCTGTTTCACTCAGTCCACTGGTGCAAATGCTAATCTCTTCTGGAAACACCCTCACAGATATCCTGTGACCCAGTCAAGGTGACATATAAAATTAACCATCATAAGTCTGCAGTCCAGGCACAGCCTGGCCATTTCTTTTTGCTGAGTGTTTCACAAGGCAACAATCAAAATGTCAGCTGGGCTGCATTTTCATCGGAGGTTCAACTGCAAAGAATTCACCTCCAAGCTCCCTCAGATTTTTAGCAGAACTCACTTCCCTGCAGCTGCATGACTGAGGACTTTGATTTCAAGATGCCACCTGCAGTTGCTTGCTATATGGCTTCTCTGCAGGCAGTTCACATTATACCAGTTTGCCCCTTTAAGGCCAGTAGGAAAGTGTCCCACTCTAGTTTGCTAGCACAGAGCCTCAAATAATGTTATGTAATGATATGAAATGATACTATGCAACAGAGTGACATCCCATCACCTTTGCCATTTTCTATTTGTTGGAATCAAGTCATAGGATTTGTTTACACTGAAGGGTGGGCATTATACAGGGTACAAGAAGGTGACCTCACTGAAGGACAGTTTATGATGTTTCTTTCATGAAAGATAAACTGACCTAATCAACTTTCTAGTGAAAAATACTTTAATGAGAAATACTGTAAATGTTTTTGATTTTTAAGTATTTTTTATCTTGACAAATTCTCAAAAGAAATCTATTAACATTTAATAGTACAAAATGTAAAACACATGAATATTTCTTTGACCAGAATTTCTTGGAGTTACATTTAATTAGTTTTATTTTTTGCTTTCATAATGAATACAGTATAGATATTAAGGTTATGTAAACTAATATTGAAATGTTCATTTAATTCTTTTTTAAAAACCCTACTAAACAATGGATAATAATGCACTCACAAGTATGGAAATATGATATATGACAGAGGCAATGTTACACATTTAGTGAGGGAATAATGGACTTATCAATAAATAGTGCTACAACAATGAATTCAACATGCAAAAAAACCTCCTCTGTATTTTTCTCTATAGCTGAAATACTGGGCAATTAAAAAAAAAAAATGTCTATCCCATTATTGTAAACACACACACAAAAGTCTACTCCAGATTGATTAAAAACCTAGAAGCACTAAGGCAAAGGTAAAAATATTTACAAGACATTTAGCACAGCCATGAAAGAAAATAATGATAAATCTTACCAAAGTTTTAAAAACCTGTTTAACAAAAGATACAAAAAACAAGTTTTGGAGAAAATATTTGCAAAGCATTCTAAGTTATCTAAAACATGTAAATACTTCTAACCAGTAAGACAAGGACAAACAATAGAAAATGGGTAGAGACTATGAATATATGATTCACCAAAAAGGAAGCCATCATGACCAATAACTGAAAGGACGCTCTGCTTCACTAGTAGTCAGAGAAGGACAAATGATAAATATTTATTAATAAAGAGGTATCATTTTACATCCATCAAATTAGCAAAAGCCAAGTCTGTCAACACACCATACCCTATGCTATAAGTAAGTAGAACCACTTTACAGGGCTATGGGACAATACAAACAAAGTTGAAAGTATGTGTGCACTTTATTCGTAGTAATTCCACCTCCACATGAGAGAAACTCTTACACTCACACACCACAAGACATATCAAGGAATATTCACTGAAGTACTATTTGTAAAATTATGTAGTAAGAAAAACTAGTAATAAACATGTAGCAAAATATTATGTGGTAAATAAAAGATAGATTTCTATTTGTCATCTGACATGGTTTGGATGTGTGTTCTGCCCACATCTTATGTCAAATTGCAATCCTCAGTGTTGGAGGAGGGGCCTGGTGGGAGGTGATCAGATTATGAAGATGGATTTCTCCCTTGCTGCTGTCATGATACTGAATGAGTTCTCACAAGATTTGATTGTTTAAAAGTGTGTAGCCATTTAAAGCAGTGTCTAGAGAAAAATTTATAGCAATAAATGCCCACATGAGAAGCAAGGAAAGATCTAAAATCGACACCCTATCATCAAAATTGAAAGAGCTAGAGAAGAAAGATAAAAAAAAAATCAAAAGCTAGCAGAAGAAAAGAAATAATGAAGATTAGAGGAGAAGTGAAGGAGATAGAGACACAAAAAACCCTTCAAAAAATCAATAAATCCAGGAGCTGCTTTTTCAGAAAGATCAACAAAATAGGCTGCTAGCCAGACTAATAAAAAAGAAAAGAGAGAAGAATCAAATAGAAGCAATAAAAAACGATAAAGGGGATATCACCACTGATTCCACAGAAATACAAACTACAATCAGAGATTACTACAAACAACTCTATTCACATACACCAGTAAACCTGGAAGAAATAAATAAATTCTTGGACACTTGCACCCTCCCAAGCCTAAACCAGGAAGAAGTTGAAACCCTGAATAGACCAATAACAAGGGATGAAGTTGATGCAGCAATTAATAGCCTACCAACCAAAAAAAGCCCAGGCCCAGACCGGTTCACAGCCAAAGTTTCCTAGATATACAAAGAGGAGCTGGTACCACACCCTCTGAAACTATTTAAAACCATACAAAAAGAGGGAATCCTTCCCAAATCATTTTATGAGACCAACATTATCCTGATACCAAAACCCAGCAGAGACTCAAAAAAAAAAAAAAAAGAAGAAAACTTCAGGCCAATATCCATGAACATAGATGCAAAAATCTTCATTAAATATTTGCAAACTGATTGCAACAGCACATCAAAAAGCTTATCCATCACGATCAAGGAGCCTTCATCCCAGGGATGCAAGTCTGGTTCAACATACACAAGTCTATAAATGTAATCCACCATAATCAGAACCAAGACAAAAAACGACAGGATCATCTCAACAGGCGCAGAGAATGTCTTCGACAAAATTCAACAGCTCTTTATTTGAAAAACTCTCAATAAACTAGGTATCGATGGAACATATCTCAAAATATTAAAAACTATTTACAACAAACCAACAGCCAATATCATACTGAATGGGCAAAAACTAGAAGCATTCCCTTTGAAATCAGGCACTAGACAAGGATGCCCTCTCTCACCACTCCTATTCAATATAGAACTGGAAGTTCTAGCCAGAGCAATCAGGCAAGAAAAAGAAATAAAGGGTATACAATTAGTAAAGAAGGAAGTCAAATTGTCTCTATTTGCAGATGATATGATTGTATATGTGCAAGACCCTATCGTCTCAGCCTAAAATCTCCTTAAACTGAAAAGCAACTTCAGCAAAGTCTCAGGATACAAACTCAATGTGCAAAAATCACAAGCATTTCTACACACCAATAGCAGAATAAAAAAGAGCCAAATCAAGAATGAACTCCCATTCACAATTGCTACAAAGAGAGTAAAATACCCAGGAATACAACTAACAAAGGATGTAAAGGACCTCTTCAAAGAGAACTACAAACCACTGCTCAAGGAAATAAGAGAGGACACAAATAGATGGAGAAACATTCCATGCTCATGGTTAGGAAGAATCAATATTGTGAAAATGGCCATACTGCCCGAAGTAATTTACAGATTCAATGCTGTCCCCATCAAGCTGCCTACGACCCTCTCCACAGAACTGGAAAAAAAAAAAAAAACACGTTAAACTTCATATGGAACCAAAAGAGAGCTTGCAGAGTCAAGTCAATTCTAAGCAAAAAGAACAAAGCTGGTGGCATCACACTACCTGACTTCAAACTATAATACAAGGCTACAGTAATCAAAACAGCATGGTACTAGTACCAAAACAGAGATATAGACCAATGGAACAGAACAGAGGCCTTGGTGGCAATGCCACACGTCTACAACCACCTGATGTTTGACAAGCCGGACAAAAACAAGCAATGGGGAAAGTATTCCCTGTTTAAGAAATGGTGTAGGGATAACTGGCTAGCAGTTTGCAGAAAGCAGAAACTTCCTCACACCTTACACTAAAATTAACTCCAGATGGATTAAAGACTTAAACATTAGATCTAACACCATAAAAACCCTAGAAGAAAACCTAGGCAAAACCATTCAGGGCATAGCCATAGGGGACTTCATGACTAAAACACCAAAAGCACTGACAACAAAAGCGAAAATATACAAATAGGATCTAATTAAACTCTAGCGCTTCTGTACAGCAAAGGAAACAACCATTAGAGTGAATTGGCAACCAACAGAATGGGAAAAAGTTTTGCAATCTACCCATCTGCCAAAGGGCTAATATCCAGAATCTACAAAGAACTAAAACAGATTTACAGGAAAACAGACAAACAAACCCATTCAAATTGGGCAAATGACATGAACAGACACGTTTCAAAAGAAGACATATATGAGGCCAACAAACATATGAAAAAATGCTCATCATCACTGGTCATTAGAGAAACGCAAATCAAAACCACATTGAGACACCATCTCACGCCAGTTAGAATGGCGATCATTAAAAGATCTGGAGACAACAGATGCTGGAGAGGAGGTGGAGAAATAGGAACACTTTTACACTGTTGGTGGAAGTGTAAATTAGTTCAACCATTGTGGAAGACAGTGTGGCAACTCCTCAAGCACCTAGAAATAGAAATTCCATTTGACCCAGCAATCCCATTACTGGGTATATACCCAAAGGATTATAAATCAATCTGTTATAAAGACACATGCATACATATGTTCACTGCGGCACTGTTTACAATAGCAAAGACCTAGAACCAACCCAAATGCCCATCAATGATAGACTGGACAAGGAAAATATGGCATATATACACGATGGAATACTATGCAGCCATAAAAAAAACAGTGAGTTCATGTCCTTTGTAGGGACATGGATGAATCTGGAAACTATCATTCTCAGCAAACTGACACAAGAACAGAAAACCAAACACCACATGTTCTCATTCATAGGTGGGTGTTGAACAATGAGAACACATGGACACAGGGAGGAGAGTATCACACACTGGGGTCTGTTGGGGTGACTAGGGGAAGGACAGTGGGGGGTAGGGAGGTGGGGGAGGGATAACACTGGGAGAAATGCCAGATATAGGTGACAGGGGGATGGAGACAGCAAATCACATCACCATGTATGTACCTATGTAACAATTCTGCATGATCTGCACATGTATCTCAGAGTCTAAAGTACAATAAAAAATATATGTATATTTTTTTAAAAAGTGTGTAGTACTTCCTTCTTCCCTCTGCTGTAGCCATGTAAAACATACATCTTCCTCTTCACCTTCTGCCATGATTGTAAGTTTCCTGAGGTCTCCCAATCATGCTTCCTGTACAGCCTGTAGAACTGTGAGCCAATTAAACCTCTTTTCATTATACATTACTCAGTCTCAGGTAGTTCTTCATAGCAATGTAAGAACGTAATAAAATATCACCATGAATAAATCCCAAAGCAAGTTGCCAGATGTAGGTGTGAAAAACTGAAAATAGACTGGGTGCAGTGGCTTGCACGTGTAATTCCAGCACTTTGGAAAGCCAAGGTGAGAGAATCACTTGAGCCTAGTAGTTAGGGACCAGCCTGGGCAACATAGCGAGATCTCATCTCTACAAAATATTTTTTAATTATACAGGCACGGTGGTATGTGCCTGTAGTCCCAGCTACTCTGGAGGCTGAGGTGGGAGGATCACTGAGCCTGGGAGGTTAAGTCTGCATTGAGCTGTGACTGTGCCACTGCATCCCAGCCTGGATGACAGAGCAAGACCCTGGCTCAAAAAAAAAAAAAAAAAAAGAAAGAAAGAAAATAGCAAATCTCTGTTAACAGGAAAGTGGATTTTAAAAATTGTGCTATATTCATAAAATAGATAATATACAGGAATTAAATTGATTTAGAGATCAATATATAACCATAATTAAATCTTAAAAACATACTGACAAAGAAAAGCAAGAAACAAAATATTACGTTAGCAGATTATTTATATAAGGACTGAAAACATACAAAACCATGCTATATCTTGTTGATAGATCAATAATAAAAATATTAGTGAGTAATAAACACTAATTCAGAAAATAGGTAACCTCTGAAGAACCACTAAGGGAAATGTGATGAAGAAATGGTACACTGGGATTTCCAAATATAGCAGTGATTTTTAATATCTAAAAAAATCTAAAGCCAACATGTCATGTCAACATAGTAAAAATCTGTTAAAGCTGATTAGTCAGTAATGGGTGTTCATTATATTATTTTGTACTATTTTCTGCTGGTTTGAATATTTGAAAATAATTTTTTCAAACAAAAAACCTACCAGGTCTTTCTCCAACACTTTTCTGATTCACTGTTTATCCTTCTGTAAAATATCTTTCTAATATATTGTATAGCTCTTTCTTAATTTTATTTTTAGCACTGAAAATACTGAATAATGTTTTACTTTTCAGAGCACTCCACTGGAGACATTTAATATTCATAATAAAGACATTATAAGTGGAGATTTTTTAATTTTAAGAAATTTTTATCAAATGACAAATCCTGTAAGGAAGGGATTATTTCTTTTTGTTTTGGTTCTTTTGTCCCAATGTAATGCAACATGTCAACCCATGCATAACAAATGCTCAGTAAGTGTTGTTATGCTCCCTAGTAGTGATTTCACAAAATCACTACTTCAGAGCTTAAAAAGTACTCATTCCTTCATTGTTTCTAAAAAAGCATCTTAATTACTTTACCATAAAAAAGGGCTTGGTGGTCTTTTTGCTCTTTCCCAATATACAGTAGGTAATATTCACGGGCAAGTAAGAGAATATTATTGAAACCAATGGCAGGCCAGTATGGTTTTAAAACTGTACAACAATCCCTTCACTGCTTATTTACACATAATAGAATATTTATTTAGGGAGGCCATACACACATGCATGTGTGTGCATGCACACACACAATGAATATACATGTAATTTTATAATATAATTTCCATATTTTAATAGAACGGTATTATGATGCTTTCATTTTTGTCTACAAGTAGCCTGAGAAAATGTTATCCAAACCAACTCCAAAGTTAATTTCAAAAGGGAAAGGTTTTTGGTGAGTCTGGTTTGAATGACACAAGAAACCATCAGGGCAGGAAAGAGTCCAGGAAACACAGCTACACTTGTGGTAGGCACACTCTAAGATAGCACGCAAAGATCCCTGCTCCTGGCATTTCCAACCTTGTGTAGTGCCCTCCTGGTATAGACTGAATAGTGGCACTTCAAAATTCATATGTTGAAACCCTAACCTGCAATATGACTGTATTTGGAGACAGGGCCTTTAAGGAAGAAATTAGGCTTAAATGAGGTCATAACGGTGGGACATGATAAGCTGTCCTTTTAAGAAGGGGCAGAGTGGGCCTGTGTGGGGGGAACTAGGGGAGGGACAGTGGGGGGTGGGGAGTTGGGGAGGGATAACATGGGGAGAAATGCCAGATATAGGTGATGGGGAGGAAGGCATTTTTAAAAAATGAAAAAAAGAAGGGGAACAGACACCAGAGATATCTCTCTCTCTCTGTTTCTCTCTCTCTCTCTTTCTCCCCCTCCTCTCCCTCCCTCTCTTTGTTTCTTTCTCTCTTTCTCATCACTCACCCTAGGGGAAGTCAGCTGAAATACCATAAGAAGCCCTGTGGAGAGGCCCCATTGGACCAGAAAATGAAGTCTCCTGCCAACAGCCACAATCACATGAATACACTTGGAAGTAGATTCTCCAGCCCCATTTAAGCATTCAGATGACAGAAACGCTGACAGCTTGACTACAGCCTCATGGTAAATCCTGAGACAGAACCACCTAGCTAAGCTAAGCTGGATTCCTGATCCTCAGAAACTATGTTAGATCATAGATGTTTCTCATTTTAATTAAGTCACTAAGTTTGGGGTCATTTTTATACAGCAAGATCTTATTACTTTATTCAAAACCAGCTTAAAAGCCTGCTGCTAACTTGATCTAATTGATATGATGCCAAACATTTTTATTCCATGCTGTTTACCAATTGCTACCCTCATTAGAACCCTTTACGACCATCAACCTATCAGTTAGTTGCACAGCCATAAGGAGTCCAATCAGTGGTATTTAGTTGTATCCAAGCACTACTTTTAAGGAGATTAACATCTTAATATCCGTTCATCTTCTAACCACCAATATCCCAATATTCCAAATGAAAAGCATGTCTTAGATAATGTTCTTTTGTGATTTTGATTTCATTCATTATGGCAAAGTTTAAAGCATCTTACATTCTCCTTTTCTTGGTTCTGCATTAGCTATATTTAGTATTACAGAATTTCCTTTTTTGTTAATGTTGTTAAGTCCTCTTATTGTTAAACAGGCTTTTAGCCATATTAAAAATTTTTTCCCGGTAATAATGGGTTTTCACTGAAATGCTTCATTTTTCCTTTTCGCTTACTCATCAGCTGCTCTTCTGTTTCCTTTTCTCCAGCTGCTTATGTTATTACTTGCTTAATTTTCCTCTTCTCTTGTTGATCTTCTCAGCCTGTGTTCTTCTAATAGCAATACGCCTATCTGATGGCATGTAAAAACTATATTTCTCTTATAACATTTATGGGTTTTATCTTCCTATTATTATCTTCTGAAATTTAAAAGCCTAATGTTAGCCTGAATTCTACTGAAGAGATAACTGCAGAAAATTTGGAGAAAAGGATTGTTATTTCAAGGACATGAATGCCGCAGTTTGGATAGAAGAATGAATACATCTTTAATAACACGTTTTGTGATGCCGGTTTTCAGTGGAAATAGTTTTCTCTAATACGTTTTAATCAATGCTGCAAAGTTAGAACTTCAGTGAATTTCCAGGTGAGTGACGCCAACTGAATGTTAGCCGCTGTGTATAGGGCCTGGGTGGAGCCTTCAGTGGCAGGAATTAAGAAGGAAGCCCATACAGGTCCTAAGACCACTAACTGATCAAGATCATCTAAGCTGTTAAATGTCTACCATGCAAAGGTCAAAATGATATCATAAAAAAATACCCTCCATGTACTTAAATATCTTACATTGTAGCAAATGGTATCTAGAGATCCAGTATTTAGAAGGGAAAACAAATGGAAGCACAGCGAAAGAAGGGGGTTGGGTTCCGTCTGTGTCACCTTTTAACTGAGAGACCTTGCATTAATCTAGTTTCTATGAGCCTCAGTTTCTTCAGTCATCAAACAGGAATAATAATACTTCCCTTAAGGGGTAGTAACAATCATTAAATGAGATAATGTGTGTGTGGAATAAAGTTCTCAATAAATGGTGGTTCTTTTAAATTCTTCAAATTCGTAGTGAAAGGAGAGCAGCATGAGTAAGAAAAAGTGTCAGAGTCCCCTCAGATAACATGATTCCATTAATTCTCAGATCTTAAGTCTGCCATGAAATGTTTGGGCTAACATACCCTGTTCACCACAGTTTTTGTTATATAATGTCACTGAAGTTTAATGTAGTGACATATATAAAAACATATACATGGAGGAGATTGGCATGTAAACAAATAA
The DNA here is from genome assembly GCA_004027835.1 of Alouatta palliata. Taxonomy (NCBI): domain Eukaryota; kingdom Metazoa; phylum Chordata; class Mammalia; order Primates; family Atelidae; genus Alouatta; species Alouatta palliata. The sequence continues at coordinate 311 of PVKV010030578.1, read as the reverse complement.
CTAGGCTACAGGATGTGAAACGTATATGAAGTGTTATATGAAAACTGAAAATGGACTGACAACACAACTTGGGTTGGGGTGGGTGGCATCAAAGAAGGTTCAAGCCGGGCGTGGTGGCTCACGCCTGTAATCCCAGCACTTTGGGAGGCCGAGGCGGGTGGATCACGAGGTCAAGAGATCGAGACCATCCTGGTCAACATGGTGAAACCCCGTCTCTACTAAAAATACAAAAATTAGCTGGGCATGGTGGCACGTGCCTGTAGTCCCAGCTACTTGGGAGGCTGAGGCAGGAGAATTGCTGGAACCCAGGA
>PVKV010030577.1:0-22101 GCA_004027835.1 Alouatta palliata | reverse complement strand
CAAGCAATTCTCCTGCCTCAGCCTCCCGAGTAGCTGGGACTACAGGCACGTGCCACCATGCCCAGCTAATTTTTGTATTTTTAGTAGAGACTGGGTTTCACCATGTTGACCAGGATGGTCTCGATCTCTTGACCTCGTGATCCACCCGCCTCAGCCTCCCAAAGTGCTGGGATTACAGGCGTGAGCCACCGCGCCCGGCATGTCTTTTTTTTTTAATGTGCTGTGTAAAGTTAGTCTACTCTGAAGCATCTTGGTAAATTTCCCTGACAATGTTAAGTTCGAATTCCTTCAGGGTGGTGCCAGGTTCTATTTGGAATTTATATGCAACCTGCTTGGGTGGAGAAGCCATTGTCTTCAGAAACCTTGGTGTAGTTGAACTGATAGTTACTGTTGTGACCTGAAGTTCACCATTAAAAGGGATTCCCCAAGCAAAATCATGGAATTATTGGTTATAAAAATGATTGTTGGCACATCCTATGCCATACATCTAAACTGAATAATGGTACCAGGTAAAATTATAGGTGGGAATGAAGCTTGTGAATCTTCCATTATCATGTGTAATCAATAAATGATTTAATTCTCTGGAAAAAATAAAAACAAAATAACATGCCAAAACTAAACCATTATAAACAAACAAATACATAAATAAATAAAATTCATAAACACTCGTCAATCCTGCAGGCTCTACTTTAAGGTAGTTTTTGGGGGTGGGGCAAAGTTGGGGTAGACCGGTAGGAGGGTTTTTCACTCACTTCCCATTTCTTAAATAATGGATTTTCAGGAACAGCACTGATCAATAGCAGCAGAGTTCAGAGTCTGTATTTCACCAAGCACAGGTTTCCTTTGCTGACTCACTCCCAGGATGTGTCACACAGAGCCAAGGCATCATTTGCTGTCTACAGAGGGAAGACTCCAAATCCAGAAGCCAAGTGCATTTAAACATTTGTCTGCCAGCCCTAATGTACTGGCCTTTGTGTCTTCTATCTGTGTTAGTAATCACGCAAGACATCATAAATTGTTTCTGCTCTAATTTTTTTTTCTTTCTTTAAGTAACATAAGGAATATTGATGCAGCCAAGAGTTCAGTGAGTAGCGGATGGATAGTTATTAGGAGTGAAAAAAAAAATCAATGTAGTATAACCTCAAGATTCAATTTGAATTCCACATTGGGAACCTGTTTTGTGGTTTGGAAAGAAATGAATTCAGTATCAGATGTTTGCAACTTGACAAGATAAAGAGCTCTGACAGTTCCGTTCCAAGGATGGAATCTCCGACAATGGAGGGTGGAAATAGTTCAATCTCACTGAAGCTGGGACAGGGATGAAACAGCATTTAGGACAGATGTTTCCTCCTGCAATGCCAGATCCTTCTAGCAGTGAGAGGATTCATGGTGGGAAGCTGTGTTTCAGGGCACAAAGCTTGGGCCTGGAAGTTAAAGCTGGATTTGCATTCAGCATTGCAAACTGTAACCATGGGCGCTGTGTTCAGCCACTGTGATGCTTACTTTCTTCATCTCTAAAATGGGGATAATAAGACCAGGCGCGGTGGCTCATGCCCGTAATCCCAGCACTTTGGGAGGCCAAGGCAGGTGGATCATGAGGATAGGAGTTCAAGACCAGTCTGGCTAACATGGTGAAACCCCATCTCTACTAAAAACACAAAAATTAGTTGGGCATGGTGGCGTGCACCTGTAATCCCAGCTACTCGGGAGGCTGAGGCAGGAGAATTGCTTGAACCCAGGAGGCGAAGGTTGCAGTGAGTCAAGATTGTACCACTGTACACCAGCCTGGGAGACAGAGCAAGACTCCATCTCAAAAAATAAAAATATAAATATAAAATGGGGATAATAATGGCCACCTTGCTGGTAAAGATTGGCAATAATACCTATGCAGTGTCTGACATATGCATGTGCTTAGTTGAGAGTAGCAATTTTTGTTGTTGTTGTTTGTTAAGATGGGATTTCACTGTGTTGCTCCTGGCCTCAAGTAATCCACCCACCCTGGCCTCCCAAAGTGCTGGGATTATAGGCATGAGCCACCATGCCCAGCCAAGCAATTATTCTATGCTTGATACCATGGGATTGTTTTGTAGTGAGATAAATCATTTTTTCTTGTTTCACACCTGAATATTTTTGAATATAATTTACACAAGAGTGAATAGTGTTATAAAAAAATTTCCACATTCTTCCTCTTAATTAACTTGGTCTTAAAAAGGAAAACAGTAAGGCTAATGCTAACAGTAATATCTGCCTGTAAATATGTACTGTAGATTGCTATGAGAACAATTGAAATAAATTATGTGAAAATACCTTGCAAGACATAAAATGTGTTGCAGTGGTATTTTTAGGCTTCTTTTCCCTAGTCTTGAATATTAATATGCTTAGGAGACTCAACCTTCTGTAGCACGTATACCAAAGCAGACATGCCCTTTCCTGCATGCATGCCATGTAGCAAACCCCAAACCAGTATAGGTGATGGACAGGAAAAAGCATTCCTTATGGGAATTTGTCATATCTGACAACCAGGCTTTCTTTTCTCATTTGTCTTCTAGTCACGCTAAGTATACAGCTGTTGCACACCATTAAGCAGTGGAGATAAACATCTTCCATGAGCATAGCTAATAATAATTTGGGTTGCTGATGATGGAGAATGCCATGCAAAAAGCCACAGGAGAAGAAGAGTGGGTGCTTTCTTCTCTCTCTCTCTTCTTTTTTTTTAGAGTTGAAGTCAAACTCCCTCTGTTTGACTCCAGGCTCGAGTGCAGTGGCAGGATCTCAGCTCACTGCAAACTTCCACCTTCCGGGTTCAAGCAATTCTCTTGCCTCAGCCTCCTGAGTAGCTATGACTGACTATATGCGTGTGCCACTACGCCTGACTAACTTTTTGTGTTTTGTAGAGATGAGGTTTCACCACATTGGCCAGGATGGTCTCGATCTCTTGACCTCATGATTTGCCCACCTCGGCCTCCCAAAGTGCTAGGATTACAGGCGTGAGCCACCTTGCCCTCCGGCCTTTTTTTTTTTTTTTTTTTAAGATGGGGTTTCACCATGATGGCCAGGCTGGTCTTGAACTCCTGACCTCAGGTGATCCACCCACCTCAGCCTCCCAAAGTGCTAGGATTACAGGTGGGAGCCACCACGCCTGGCCAGCCTTTTTTTTTTTTGAGACAGTTTCCATCTTGTTGCCCAGGCTGGAGTGCAGTGGTACAATCTGCAACCTCTGCCTCCCAGGTTCAAGGGATTCTCCTGCCTCAGCCTCCTGAGTAGCTGGGATTACAGGTGCCTGCCACTGCACTCTGCTAATTTTTGTATTTTTAGTAGAGACGGGGTTTCACCATGTTAGTCGGCTGGTCTCGAACTCCTGACCTCAGGCGATCTGCCCGCCTTGGCCTCCCAAAGTGCTGGGATTACAAGAGTGAGCCACCATGCCTGGCCACTTTCTTCTCTTTAACTAGCATCTTACTGGTGTGGGGCTTTTGTTTTTTAAGGAGTATGGAAGTGGCGGGGACAAGTATCATATATACTTGGCGGAATAAGCCAAATAATACAAAGATGCATACGAAAAATAAATGTTCTTCCCTTCTCTGTCTTTTGTATTCCCAGCTTTCAGAGGTGCATAATGATGACAGTTTGATGTGGGTTCTTTCAGGTATGAATGCGTTTTTCAGCCATGAATGATAGTGAAACCTGTTAGTGGAACGACTTTGAATGTCCAGTCAATATCTGTATCCTTGAGAAACAGAACGTCCTCCTATCAGGCTTTCCTGAGAATCACAAGCAGGTCATCTGGGAGATAAATAAGTTCTTGGAAACTGTTTATTAGAATGCAATTTTTTTATGTTAATGGCAGAGTCCCACTGGTATGCAAATGGAAAGTAATTTAGAATCTGATCATAGCATGGCAGGAAAAATGAGTTGAAGATTCCCCACCCTTTCTTCTGCTTTAATCCAAATCTCTTTTTCTAGTTTCTTTTCCATCCACACACAAAATCCTACATTTGGGAATTTCAAAGAACATTCATTCACAGTGCTATTTCTCCAACTGTAACATTTGTTATACCTGGGGATGTTTAAACATGGATTTCTCACTCTGTCACCCAGGCTAGAGTACAGTGGTATAATCTCGGCTCACTGCAACCTCTGCCTCCCAGGTTCAAGTGATTCTTCTGCCTCAACCTCCCAAGTAGCTGGGACTACATGTTCCTGCCACAACACCCGGCTAATTTTTGTATTTTTAGTAGAGATGGGTTTTTGCCATGTTGGCCAAGCTGGTCTTGAACTCCTGACCTTAGGTGATCCGCCCACCTGTGGTCTCCCAAAGTGCTGGGATTATAGGCGTGAGCCACCGCACCCAGCTGAAACACAAATTTCTGATTTAGTAGCCTGGGGTGAAGCCTGAGTTTCTTTATTTCTAACAAGTCCCCAGGTCTACACTGCACACACTCAGTAACAAGGATCTCCTTAGGATGTTGTCTCTGTCATAATGCGGCAGCTTCCTGCCACATTTGTGTCCAGACCCTATCTAAAGATCTCTTAGCACAGTGCCTTTTACTTTTTAAAATCTACTTTATTTTTTAGAACAAATTTAGGCTTACAGCAATATTGAGTGGAAGATACAGAGATTCCCCATAGATCTTCTACCTACAGATGCATAATCCCCATTATCAAAGTGCCCCACCAGAGTAGTACATATGTTAGAACTCATGAACCTGCACTGACACATCATCGTCCTCCAAAGTCCATAGTCCACTTTGCGGTTCACTCTTGGTGGTGTATGTTCCATGGGTTTTAAGAAATGTATAATGGCATGTACCCACAATAATGGTAATATACAGAGTAGTTTCAATGCCCTGAACATCCTCTGTGCTTGGCCGATTCATCCCTCTCTGCCCTCATTCCATGGCAATTACTGATCTCTTTACTGTTCCCATAGTTTTTCTCTTTGTAGAATGTCATAGAGTGGGAATCATATAGTATACAGCATTTTCAGATTGGTTTATTTCACTTTGTAAGTTTAAGATTTCTCTATGGCTGACAAGAGTGAAACTCTGCCTCAAAAAAAAAAAAAAAAGATTTTCCTTGTCTTTTTTTTTCTTTTTTTTTTTGCAACTCAAATTCAAACATACTCCAAGATTTTTCCATGTCTTTTACCATTGTGTAACTCTTTTATTTTTAGTACTGAATGTACCACCGTTTATTTTTTCATTCATCTACTGAAAACCATCTCAGCTGTTTCCAAGTTCTGGCAATTATGAACAAAGCTGCTATAAACATCCTGTGCAGGTTGTCGTCTGGACGTAAGATTTCAAATTCGTTGGGTAAACACCAGAGTGCAATTGTTGGATCCTATGGTAAGAATATATTTGATTTTCTAAGAAACAGCCAAGCTGTCTTCCAAAGTAGCTGAACCATTTTGCATTCCCACCAACAATGAATGAGACAGCTCCTGTTGTTCCACATTCTGGTCAATATTTGGTGTTGCCAGTGTTCAGATTTTGGGCAGTTTAACAGATGTGTAGTGGTAGCTCGTTGTTGTTTTAAACTGCATTTCTCCGATGAGATGTCACATGGAGTATTTTTTCAGATGCTTATATGCTACCTGTATATCTTCTTTGGTGAGGTGTCTATTAAGGTTTCTTTTTTTCTGAAAAGTAACACCACCATTTTTCAGTTGGGTTGTCTGACTTCTTTTTTGAGACAGAGACAGTCTTACTTTGTTGCTTAGGCTGGAGTGCAGTGGTGTAATCTAGGCTCACTGCAACCTCCACCTTTCGAGTTCAAGCAATTCTCATGTCTTAACCTCCCAAGTAGCTGGGATTTCAGGTGCACACCACCACCCCCGGCTAATTTTTGTATTTTTAGTAGAGACGGGCTTTCACCAATTTGGCAAGGCTGGTCTCAAACTAATTGCCTCGAGTGATCTGCCCAACTCAGTTTCCCAAAGTGCTGGGATTACAGGCATAAGCCATCATGCCCCACCTGTCTGCTTTCTTATTGTTGAGTTTGAAGAGTTTTTTGTATACTTTGGATGACATTCCTTCACCAGATGTTCTTTTGCAAATATTTTCTCTAGTCTATGACTTGTCTTTTCATTCTCTTGACAGTCTGTCATAAAGCAAAAATTTTGATTTAATAAAGTATAGCTTATCAGTTCTTTTATGAATTATGATTTTGGTCTTGTGTCTAAAAAGTCATTACCAAAGAACAAGGCCATCTAGATTTTCTCTTATATTATCTTCTAGGATTTTTATGGGTTTGTCTTTTACAATTAGGCCTATTATCCATTTTGAGTTAATTTTTATGAAGAATGTCAGGTCTGTATCTAGATTCTTTTTTCTTTTGCATGTGAGTGTTCAGCTGTCCCAGCACCATTTGAGGAAACACAATCTGTTCTCCACTGTGCTGCCTTCGCTCCTTTTTAAAGATCAGGTAACTATATTTATGTGAATCTATTTCTGAGCTCTCTATTCTATTTCATTGATGGTTTTGTCTGTTTCTTCAGAAATACTACACTGTCTTGATTACTGTGCCTTTTTTTAATTTAGGAAAAAGGGAGTTTATTATTATTATTATTATTATTTTTGAGACGAAGCTTCGCTTTGTCTGCCAGGCTGGAGTGCAGTGGCACCATATCAGCTCACTGCAACCTCAACCTCCTGGGTTCAAGCAATTCTCATACCTCAACCTTCTATGTATCTGGGATTACAGGCGCGCGCCACCAGGCCTGGCTAATTTTTGTATTTTTAGTAGAGACAGAGTTTCACCATGTTGGCCGGGCTGATCTCGAACTCCTGACCTCAGGTGGTCTGCTCGCCTTGGCCTCCCAAAATGCTGGGATTACAGGCGTGAGCCACCACGCTGAGACTTTATTCATTTAAAAAAGTCATCTGTGAGTGACTAGTCATATTAGCATGCTTGACATGAAAAATGCCTTCTGTCAAATAACAAGTGGTGTCTATAAGCAAACGCCCAAGGGGCAATTCAAGTAGCAATTCAGGAACCCAGAGGAGCGCTGGAGAGGAGGCCATTGTTCCACTTCCCAGTGAGATAAACACTGTTTTTATAAACACCTGTCATATGCCAAAAAATGGCCTTACAAACTACAGTCACCGAAGTTTACAGGCAGTAAGGTCAGAGAGCGAGAGCAGCTGCGGAGCCTGTGACACTCACGGCCCAGCCGCGCGGGACAGCGCCACCTGCGTGCGATTCGGTGTCTGGGAGGTGCCAGAGACCCGCAGCGTCACCGCTGCGTTTCCGGAGGGTTCATCCACGAGGTGGCGTTTGGCGGGTTCTCCGGTGTGTCTTCCAATGCCAGCAGTGTTTGAGGGCTGGTCAGGCCCCGCCGCACCGCCGGGTTATCCAGGACGGCCTGAAAGAGACGACCGTCGGGTCGGAGGTCCAGCTCCTCCGGGGAGGGCTTCCGGGCACGCTGCGCTGTTCCCCCCGAGGGCGTCCCCTGTCCTCCTTCTCTAACGCCATCTGCATCAGGGACACAACAGCCCGAGCATCAATCCCAAACTCCCTTTTCCTCCCGATCGTCTTGGTGATCCCCGGTAGCTCATCTCTGGCCTCCTCATCGGTGGTGCTGTCTCCTGCCGCCCCGTCGGCCTCTGGAGGGGCTTGGCCTGGAAGAGGCGCGTCCATGGTTGGGTCTTCTGCGTGTTCAATTAGCCACTCCGTGGCCTGAGCCACTGACATGTGGTTCAGGAAGGAGGCTGTGGTCTGGGAGCTGCCATCTTGGTCCTGAGTGTTCTCTTCCAGTATTATCTTGGTGTCACTCAGCACCCTCTCTGAGGCAGCATGGGTTAATTTATGATGGGTTACACTTTTTGAAGCTTTAGACATGTTACCTTTGACTTAGCTATTAGGCATCCTGCTTAACTGCTGCTGCTTCTTTTCTTTTGAGAGTCTCTCTGTCACCAGGCTGGAGTGCAGTGGTGCAATCTCAGCTCACTGCAACCTCTGCCTCCTGAGTTCAAGCGATTCTCCTGCCTCAGCCTCACAAGTAGCTGGGACTACAGGCACATGCTACCAAGCCCAGCTAATTTTTGTATTTTTAGTAGAGATGGGTTTCACCATGTTGGCCAGGCTGGTCTCGATCTTTTGACCTCATGATCTGCTCGCCTCAGCCTCCCAAAGTGCATTTGCCTTCTTAAACACCTCCACAGCATCTGGGGTCAGCGCTGACAGCTTCTGAGCCACCTCCGTGAGACACACCAGTGTCTTCCCGAGTTCTGTCTGGAAGTCTTTGGTGTGGGTATGGACCATGCCCCGGACCATGTAGGGAGGGCAGGGTGATGGACGGTGGCCCTAAGTATGGCATCTCTATCTGGAGCTTTCTGGTCTTGTGTCTTTTCTTCTGCTGAGACATCAGCTCTCTTGGGAAGTGGGCCAAAATCTGAGTTCTGGAGCTTTCTGAAATGAAGAGACTGGTGAAATGAGAAGGAACCAGTAAAGAATTCTGAGAAGGAGAAAAACCAAAAGCTCAAAGATTACAGTGTTTTTAAGAGCAGGGGGTGGTTAGCAGGGGACAAATGCTTCTGTAAGATCAAGTGACATGGGGCTGAGACTTGAACGTTAACAATGTGCAAATCACTACGCGCCTTCCAAGAGCTGTCTGGTTGGCGTGGCGAGGATGACAGACTGATTAGGGTCAGTTCAAGGGAGAATTAGAGGAGAAAAATTACAGATGAAATGGGAAATTCTTTGGAGGAGTTTTGCAATCAAAGGAAACAGTGAAATGAGGGAGATACTTGGCCGAGGGTGTGGGTGGGAAAGAGAGTCTTTTTGTTGTTGTTCTTTCTTTTTCTTTCTTTCTCTCTCTTCTTTCTTTCTCTCTCTTCTTTCTTTCTTTCTCTCTTCTGTTTCTCTTTCTTTCCTTTTTCTTTCTTTCTTCTTTCTGTTTCTCTTTCTTTCCGTCTCTCTTTTCTTTCTCTCTCTCTCTCTCTTTTTCTTCAGATGGAGTCTCACTCTGTCACCCAGGTTGGAGTGCAGTGGCCAGATCTCAGCTCACTGTAACCTCTGCCTCCTGAGTTCAAGTGATTCTCCTGCCTCAGCCTCCTGAGTCGCCGGGATTACAGGTGCGTGGCACCACGCTCAGTTAATTTTTGTATTTTTAGTAGAGACAGGGTTTCACCATGTTGGCCAGGATGGTCTCAAACTCCTGACCTCAAGTAATCCGCACGCCTCAGCCTCCCAAAGTGCTGGGATTACAGGCATGAGCCACAGTGCCCAGTCAGAATATTAAATTTCTATAAAAGTTTCTGAACGATTGCTCTCAATTTCTCTACAAATCTCATTGCAAGCAGGTAACAAACAATTAGCTGACTAGTAGTCACTCTTATGACCCCATTTAACCCTTATGATCTCCACAAATGCCCTGTCTCTAACATAATCACATGGAAGTGTTTGGCTTCAATATATAAATCTGGGGGACAGAGGCACAATTCAGTCTTTAGTAGACTCTAACTCCTTACAGTTTGGGTCAGAAGTCTTGGGCCTACTTGAAATTCAGGTACGGTGCCCTTAACCTGATTATAGTTTGACTGACTCTGGGTAGAAGGCATGATGTACCAAGGGGCTATTTGAAAGTGTGTGAAACATCATACTGAGCGAAATCAGGCAGACCCAAAAGGACAAATGTTGTATGACTCCATTTACATGAGGTATCTAGAATGCTCAAATTTATAGAGACAGAAAGCAGAAGTGCCAGGGGCTGGGAGAAGAAGGGAATGGGAAGTTATTGTTTAGTGGGAAGCAAGTTTCACTTGGGTTGGGAAAAGTTCTGGAGATGGATATTGGTGATGGTTGCACAAAACTGTGAATTACTTAATGCCACTGAACTGTATACTTAAGAAGTGTTAAAATGGTAAATTTTATACACACATACACACATACACACACACACACACACACCTACAACCACAACTTTTAAAAGTGCTTGTGAGGCCAGGCACGGTGGCTCACACCTGTAATCCCAGCACTTTGGGAGGCCAAGGTGGGCAGATCACCTAAGGTCAGGAGTTTGAGACCAATCTGACCAACATGGAGAAACCCCATCTCTACTAAAACACACACACACACACACACACACACACACACACACACACACACACAATTAGCTGGGCATGGTGCCACCTGCCTATAATCACAGCTACTCGGGAGGCTGAGGCAGGAGACTTGCTTGAACCCGGGAGGCAGAGGTTGTGGTGAACCGAGATTTTGCCACTGCACTCCAGCCTGGGCAATGACAGCAAAACTCTGTCTCAAAAAAAATACAATAAAATAAATAAATTTAAAAGTGCATGTGATTATTCAACCCATTTTTGTTTTCATCATTCACTGGAATTGAAATTCAATTGACAGAGAGATAGGGCAGCCTGTGTCAATGGAAGCAAGACCGTTTCTCCCCTTCTGCCACAGTCTGTTTCTGTCCTCCCAGAATTCATATATTATAATCCTAACCCTCAGGGTGATGGTATTAAAAGGTAGAGCCTTTAAGAGATTAGGAGGTGGTTAGGTGACTAATCTTTTTTTTTTTTAATATATATATTTTTTATTGAATTTTAGGTTTTGGGGTACCTGTGAAGAACATGCAAGATTGTTGCATAGGTACACACATGCTCCTTGTCCCTCCCACTACTCGACGACACAGGAAGAAGGCACCCGTCTGTGAGTTAGACTGTGTCCCCAACAAATCTGCCAGATCTTGATCTTGGACTTCTCAGTGTCCATAACTGCAAGAAATACACTTCTGTTGTTTAAAGCTACCACGTCTTATTGTATTCTGTTTTGGCAACCTGAATAGACTAAGATACCTTCCTAATCTAGTTTACGCCTTCGGAATTATTTGTGTGTATTCAGCCATTTCTGTCACTCCAAAATAGACTAAGTGTCCGCAAAAACACTCTCCTTTTCCTCCTGTGCATACAGTTATATTAGATTTCTAAGTTAGGAGAGGCTGCCTCTCTGAGATCTGTGTCATATCCAGACTGGCCTCCTCTGCAAGCGAACTCTTTCTCTGTGTATTGTAAGAATGGAAAGGGTTTTGAGGACCCAGAGGAGAGTGAAATAAACCCAACAGAAACACCTACATAGGATTGTCATTGGCCAATAAATAAATTTATCCATGGTGGTCTAGTGGATAGGAAATAAAAGAACAAATAAACAAAAAAGAAATACATTTATACTGCTAAAGTCATGGATAATTGTCTTCATTTTGTGTTGCTATAAATGAAAACCACAGGCCGGGCATAGAGGCAAACGCCTGTAATCCCAACACTTTGGGAGGCTGAGGCCAGAGGATCACCTGAGGTCAGGAATTCAAGACCAGCCTGGCCAATATGGCAAAACTCCTGTCTCTACTAAAAATACAAAAAAAAAATTTAGCCGGGCATGGTGGCATATACCTGTAATTCCAGCTACTCGGGAGGCTGAGGCAGGAGAACTGTTTGAACCTGGGAGGTGGAGGTTGCAGTGAGCCAAGATCACGCCACTGCACTCCAGCCTGGGCGATAGAGCGAGACTGTCAAAAAAAAAAAAAACAGACTGAGTAGCTTATAAAGAACAACAGAGATTTGCTTCTTATAGTAGTTTTGGAAGTTGGGAAGCCCAAGATCAAGGAGCCAGCATCTGATGAGAGCCTGCTTGTGGTGTCATCTCATACTGGAAAGCAGAAGAGTATAAGAGCACATGTGAGAGAGAGGGAGGGAGAGGAAGGGGTTCCTTTATAAGGCACCTGCTCCTGAGATAATGATATTAATCCATTCATGATGGCAGAGTCCTGGTGGTCTAATCGTCTTTTAAAGGTCCCAGCTTTCAACACTGCTGCCTTGGGGATTAAGTTTCCAACACACGAACTTTGGGGGACACATTCGAATCACAGCAAGAATATTCCAGGTTTTTCTGTTATGGTGTTTGGGTTACTTTGACATATATGCTGACTTTGGAAATGTTGTTTCCAGTAGGATCTGTTGCAAGAGAAGAACTAGATGTCACATTACTTTTTATTATAGAAGCATTGCTATAATAAGAAAATCTTTAATTCCTTCTCAAAGGAGCAAATAGAAATCATTTTCTTGAAATACATTTCTAAAATAATTTTCATCAGAACATATCCAGTAACAGATTTTTAGATTATATAGTAAGTTATTAAAATAAAGTGTGAGGATACTGACCCAGTTCCTGCATGAACATAAAAACAGTATCATAGATTGTCATAGTATAAAAATCTAGCATTAAAAAAAAAGCTAACAAAAACTACAGCATTTCAAAATCATATCAAACTACATGTACCACTTTAGCATTTGTATAAATGTTTGTCATATTGAAATATTTCACACTTATAAGGAAAGCACATAAATTTTCAACAAGATATTTCAGTGTGGGGGAAATCTTGACTATAAGTTAGGTAGCCTGTAGTCCCAGCTACTCAGGAGGCTGAGGCAGGAGAATTGCTTGAACCCAGGAGGCAGAGGTTGCAGTGAGCCAAGATCGCGCCATTGCACTCCAGCCTGGGTAACAAGAGCGAAACTCCGTCTCAAAAAAAAAAAAAAAAAAAAGAAATATAGTGAAGCTATTTTATTTTTTCCCCTTCCTTATTTTGAATTCATTTGCATACCCAAAGTGTCTCTCCATAATTTTCCAGTGAGTCTCTTTCACCTGGGAAAAGTTTCCTTTATAGTTGTACATCTAAGCATCCTCTGTAGATAAATCTGGCACATTTTTTTTTTCTCTCTTTTAAGTTCTGGGATACATGTGCAGAATCTGCAGGTTTGTTACATAGGTTTACACATGCCATGGTGGTTTGCTGCACCTATCAACCTGTCATCTAGGTTTTAAGCCCCAAATGCATTAGATATTTGTCCTAATGCTCTCTCTCCCCTTGCCGCCCCCACCTCCCGACAGGCTCCTGTGTGTGATGTTCCCTTCCCTGTGTCCATGTGTTCTCATTGTTTAACTCCTACTTATGAATGAGAACATGTGGTGTTGGTTTTCTGTTCCTGTGTTAAGTCTGCTGAGAATGATTGTTTGCAGATTAATTCACGTCCCTGCAAAGGACACGAACTCATTCTTTTCATGGCTGCATAGTATTTTATGGTGTATATGTGCCACATTTTCTTTATCCAGTCTATTTTTGATGGGCATTTGGGTTGGTTCCAGGCCTTTGCTATTGTGAATAGTGCTACAATAAACATACGTGTGCATGTGTCTTTATAATAGAATGTTTTATAATCCTTTGGGTATATACCCAGTAATGGGATTGCTGGGTCAAATGGTATTTCTGGTTTTACATCCTTGAGGAATCATCACACTGTCTTCCACAACGGTTGAACTAATTTACACTCCACCAACAGTGTAAACATGTTCCTATTTCTCCACATCCTCTCCAGCATCTGTTGTTTCCTGACTTTTTAATGATCGCCATTCTAACTGGTGTGAGATGGTATCTCAGTGTGGTTTTGATTTGCCTTTCCCTAATCACCAGTGATAGTCCCTGCACTTAAAATATATATATATATATATATATATATATATATATATATTTTTTTTTTTTAATTGTATTTTAGGTTCTGGGGTACATGTGAAGAACATGCAGGATTGTTGCATACATACATACATGGCAATGTGGTTTCTATCCCCATCACCTATATCTGGCATTTCTCCTGATGCTATCCCTCTCCAACTCCCCACCCGCCAATGTCCCTTACACTGTTGGTGGGAGTGTCACTTTGTGGAAGACAGTGTGGCAATTCCTCAAGGACCTAGAAATAGAAATTCCATTTGACCCAGCAATCCCATTACTGGGTATATATCCAAAGGATTATAAGTTGTTCTATTATAAGGACACATGCACACTGTCTACAACAGCAAAGACTTGGAACCAACCCAAATGCCCATTGATGATAGACTGACAGGGAAAATGTGGCACATATACACCATGGAATACTATGCAGCCATAAAAACGATGAGCTTGTGTCCTTTGTAGGGACATGGATAAATCTGGAAACCATCATTCTCAGCAAACTGACACAAGAACAGAGAATCAATCACCGAATGTTCTCACTCATAGGCAGGTGTTGAACAATGAGAACGCATGGACACAGGGAGGGGAGCATCATGCACTTTTTCAATCTTTGTAGTCAACCCAGGCCTTGGGGTTGACACCACAGGATTTAAAGAGGACATGCTGGGAAAGAAGAAACAACACGTTCTACACTCATTTCTTTTCAGAGGAGACGTTGCTTTAGGTCAACACTCTGAAGCAATATCCTTTTTTTTATTTTAGAAATGGAGTCTCACTGTTGTTAGCTGGGCTGGAGGGCTGTGGCATCACAGGCATATTCACAGTGCACCACAGCCTTCAACCCCTGGGCTCAAGTGATCCTCCAGCCTCAGCCTCCTGTGTAGCTGGGACAACAGGTGCACGTCACCACGTTTGGCTATATCCTTCTTAACTTAGGATAGTATAAGCACTGGTAGAATGGGTCTAACATTTGTGGATCACACTTCAGTGGCCTCTGAGGATTAGCATTCTTGGTTTTCCTAAGCTTTGAGTTGGGACAGAAGTGAGAGGGAAGGGGAGAAAAGACAACAAAGAGGCCAGAGAGTTTCTTTCTCTCAGCACATGTCCTTGGTCCCCACACACCCCACTTTCATAGGAAAGAAAGAGGAGGGGGCCATGAAAAGAGGAAAGAACAACCAGGAAGGGAAATAAGGCAGCGCTTATGGAAGCTGCTCTAGAGTGCCCATCACCCTCCTGAGGGGAGGAGGACAGTATTGGGAGTACTGTAGAGACGGGTTTCTCCATGTTGGTCAAGCTGGTCTCAAACTTCCGACCTCAGGTAATCCGCCTGCCTCGACCTCCCAAAGTGCTGGGATTACAGGCGTGAGCCACCTTGCTCAGTGCTTTTTTTTTTTTTCTCCCTCTTTTCCTTCCAAGCTACTTAAAAACGAGGACAGCTTTCACTTTACTGCATTAGTTAGGCCCTTCCAGGTTTTAAAGAACAGACACACAGGTTACTTCAGTTCATGTGAGTTTATTTAGGTCAATACACAAGAAAGAAAGGAAGAAAAAAGGCAACCCAGTAACTACAAAGTCCAGACTCATTGTTCAGGAATCAGGTATTTCTCCAGTAACCTAAAAGCAGAAATAGTGAATCAACAAGAACTCCAGTTGTCTTCACTGCAGAGGTAACTGCCGTCACTGCTCTCAGGGACACCACTACGGTGACTGTGTCTATCTGAGCTGCTCTTCCTGTTCCTCATTTACTTTCTGCCTCTGGTATTCAAACTCCCTAAAAGAGGGCTGTGATTGGTTAGGCCAGGTACCATCAAACAAGAATACCACTGCTGGGTATAATTTCATTTCTTGGGCTGGGAGCGGTGGCTCACGCCTGTAATCCCAGCAGTCTGGGAGGTGGAGGCAGGAAGATCACCTGAGGTCGGGAGTTTAGTATGATTTAATTGGACTCCTCTTTTGGGTCAGGTACTGAACCTTGGTACAATCAGCTGTGGCCAGTGTAGAGAGCTCATGGCAGAACACATGGTTTTGCTCTTGCAGGAGCTATGGATGTAGGGTCTCTCCAGGATACCAGGAAAACTATAGATCCACCTATGAAATATGAATAATAACACAGAGCTTCATTGCTGGGGACAAAACAGCCTTTGTTTCTCAGTGACACTTTCCTACAGAGGATTTTCAAAGTGCTCTATCAGTACCATTAACTTTGCTGAAAATATGGTGTTGCCTTCTTTTTATTACATTTTCTAGGATGTTGCCTTTAATAAGTCACACCTTTTAAAAAAGCAGCTATTCTTCACTTTTAAGTAATAACAAGCGAAATTATAGATTACGTTCTGATTTGAATGTTATTGGACCATACTTTGCGTTGTCTTTAAAGTTCTGCATTCTCCATTTATACTGGAAAGTAACACAGAATTTCAACGTTCTTAATCCTGGGAATTGAGGTCATATTTCCAAGATTGGTTGTGCATTTGTGTGGGAATACTCTAAATTAGAAACCATCTGTGTTTATGTCTTGCAAAGGGCTCAGAATGTCTCAACTGTTCTTCAGAATTTTCCACCTATGGGAAATAGGAGAGTCCATAAAGGAATTAATAATTTTTTAACATGAGAGCCAAAAGGAATGGGTTTGAGAGCCGGACATCCACCTCATAAAATATCTTTTCTCCTTACTAATTTATCTCTCATAATAAAAAAATAAATCCCAAATAATCTTCACCTTTAATATGATTTAATCAGACTCTTTGTACATGACTATCTCTCATCAAACTGTTAGCCCAATTTTTAAAAAAACCACAACATTGCAGGATTCAGAAACTGCCAACAAAATCAGATTACTGTTGAGTATTGCAGACTGAAAGTTCACTTTACTAAGCCTTTGCTAACCTCTCAAACGATAGTTTTTTTTAAAAAAATGTGCCTCTCAGATTTATTTTCTTTATAAAAAGAGTACACACCTTGTTACATGGTGTGCATATCCTTTTGAGAGAAGACTGCCTCAAATCCAAATTAGTAAATCAATAAAATTTTATCCTGTGTGGGGCACACAGGATAAATAACAAATAAATAACATAAACAAATAATAATAGTGAGAAAGGCACTACATGAAACACTCCAAATTGTTTGGCTTGAGTAGGTTGTCAACTTCTCACCTTGAGTCTGGTGCCTTAGACTCAAGCTGAGAAGTTGACCACCTATTCAAATCAGCCCTCCGGGCACTCTAGGCTGTCAACTTACAAGTGCCCAAATGGGAAGGGAATTTACACGTTGTGGGAGGCTGGCTGAGATGGCTGATAAGGTATGCTCTAAACCTGAGATTCAATATGGGTTTGCTGAGCAGACACTGGGCTCTCTAGTGGGGTCTCTATGATTGTTTCTTTTTTCACTAAAAGATAATTTATTTGCTCAGAATCAACATTTATTGGACATGAACTTTTCTTTTTTTAAGAGAAAGAGATAGGAAGAGTGTTTCAAAGATGCCTCCATGTGTGAATACACAAAACAGTGGGCCCATTGGACCAGTCACCTCTACCTTCTTCATCATTTACCACAGTACAGGTTGGTTACTGATGAGAGACTGGTTTGTTTCCGAGATCAGCTGGAGGAGAAAAAGAAATGCCTCATCTCACCGTATGAAAAAAACCATCTAATATTTACTTCTGAAAAAACTGAGCATCTGGTTATATGAAAGGTTTGAGAATTTTAATGGTTCCCCCAAATTCAACCCTTTATCAAACCAATTTACTAAGGGATCTTAAGATTAATAATATAGATATGTCCAGTACAAGTTTATACTATTTACATAAAGAAACATTAAAAATTCAAGATACCTTTTGTAACAGAATCAGAAGTTTAGCAGTTGAACATAGCAAAATAAAATGTGTAATAGCCTATTAAATGTCACTTTCTTTTTGTCAGATTGCCAAAAGAAGCACAAATGGCTAGTGAAGTTTTAGATCTCTGTAAGTACAAGGCTGCTAATGGGTCAAAAATAAGAAAATTTCATTTTTACAGTTTCAAGAAACTTCTGAAGAATACCCATCGAGTCACTGTAAAAAGCAGTATCTTCTTCATAATTCAGCCAAAGATGGGAATTCTCTCAAATGAGAAAGATAGGCTGTGAACTGGGGTTGACGTCAGGGCTATTAAAAAGCTTCCTCCAATTTAAGTCAATTAGGTGAAAATGGTAAGCAGATATTTTGTTAACAACATATAAAAGGAAAAGGAAAGAAGCTAATTCATATCTAATGGGAAACTGTTGCAAATAGGTTAATATATCTAATTTATCTTGGGCCAAATGGAGTTATATTAATTTCTCCTTTAAAAGGTGTAAAACACACTAGTTCATTGGGAATAAGTACAGAAAAATAAAAGAATGAAACATTTGTCCACAATATACGAGGCTGTTTGTAAGGACTGAGTTTGAATAACCAATAACACAGTATCTTTCATTATAGGAGATGACTGTTATATGCAATAATGGCAGCCTTTTACATTCCTAAAGTTAAAAATAATGGAAGGAATTTTGGACACAGAAACACACACCAGTGGTCATATGTATGAAATAAAAAAAAGCGAATTGTAGGACAGAATTCCTGAGACAGATGGACCTGGATCTGATCTTACCAAGAAATTCTTACAGTCTTTTTCTCCCCACCCTGGAATTTAGTTCAATAAAAGTTCCTAAAAACAAACAGAATGAATCAGAGTCACTGAGTACAGCCACAGGCTGGTGGGAAATGAGCTTCTGTCAATCCCAGGTTCACTGAGGCACTTGTAACAAACCAGTAACTACATTTCCAAAAAACAAAAAAAACCTCACATTTTTCAAAGATCAACCAAAAACGTGATCAGACCCCTCTCACTAAGAACTAAATCAGACATGAGACAAACAGCTGCACAGACAGAACTTGAATGGGAAGTGGTGCCCAGAGTTACACAGATGCAGTGTGTCAGCAGACCTTTAAGTTTCTTTGTCTGCTTTGACTTGTTAAAGAGACTAGTTTTCACTCTCTATGCCACAGGACCTAGGAAGTCTATGAAGCCTTCTCTTTACAGGATTCATTTATGTCAGTGGGGACATTTTCAGCATTCCTTGTTTCCATCAGGTTCAGGTACCTAAAGCTTGTTGTTTACAGAGTGTGGATGTAATCTCACAGTATGCCACTTCCTCTCCAACGGTTGGATAAGCTGTGATTCAATTATTTGATAGGCTAGAGGCCAGTGACAAAGCAGGGGAAGTCTACAGTGTTGATCTCTGATGATGGGTGCAACGATTTGATTTGAGGGGGATAAAGGGCTTGGGAAGAGAACAGGCAGCATAAACACTGTCAATGCTCAAGTAGAAGTTTTCAACTGGTAGGTCCACCAGAAGGTCATCCTGAATTCCACAGGAGGCAGACGTGTTCTCATAGAATAAATCATTGTTTAAAATCAGTGCTTGAGGATAAATAAGGCACTAAGTTAGTGTTAGTGATACAAAACTCCAAAATACAGTCTCAAATCGTGTTTTCCTTTTTGCCTCTTGGGAAATAAATCCAGGAATGTTTATGGGGAGTAGTCACGCTGCTCCTCGTAATTTCTGGCATGGACATCCACCAGATAGCGTCAAATTAAAGTGTTTTTTTGTTTTGTTTTGCATTCTTTTCTTCCTGAAAAGTAATTCCTGGAATACTTGGGGGTGTGAGGAATGGAAGTGGACAGTTTGTTTAGCACAGACACAAAGTCTGAAAGAAAGGAAAGCCATCTCTAGAGGGGTAGATCAAGCATCCAAATGAAAGAGAAAGTTCTGCAGAACGAAATGTTCTCTTGGGAGACATGAACCCGTTTCTGACACTCTTGGTATGGGGGTCACTTTACTGGCTGCCACAAAAGGACAGTGTGGTCTCATGGAGTCAACACTGCTGCTCAGACCCCCCTGATAAGGGACTCAGTGTGTCTGGGAGGCCTCTTGTTGCTGCTGCTTGGCAGAAAAGCCTGGGACACAGCTCCTGGTGGTATCATTTTGCCAGGCCTCAAAAGGAAATGGCAACGATGGTCATTCCATAAAGGATGACGTTCTCTTCTCTTAGCACATACAGCAGATAGTGACAGTGAAGGAGCCCCATGACACCAAGCCTATGGGTGTCCCGTGGCTATGGATGAATACTCCAGGAGACAACTTGAGAACTAACAAGGAAATTTTAGTTTTTTTTTTTTCTTTTCTCCCTTTAGATGACCTTTTTAAAACCAATCCAGGTTGCTTGTGTTTGTCTGAGTGTGAACTTGGTAGGTTTGTTTGTTTTCACTCCTACTCTGCTTCCTTCTTTCCTTTATGTTTTTTAGAGGTAGGGTCTTGCTATGCTACCCAGGATGGTCTCAAACTCCTGGCCTCAAGCAATCCTCCTGCCTTGGCCTACCAAGTGCTGAGATTACAGGCATAAGCCATTGCACCCAGCCTGCTTTCTTTTTAAAATCATCACCAAAGCAATGTTTACTTAATGAGGATGACTGGCAGGATAACTCCCGAGGCAAACATGGAGTATGTCTTGGTAAATATTTAGAGTCTTATGGGCTGGCTATTATTGGTGAGGAATTTCAGTGAGAATCACCCAATTAGTCATAAAAATATGCTACTCTTAACTACCTAGCGAAGCAATACTTGCAAATAACAAGAAGGGAAACGATGTGATCACTGGATAACCCACATTAGCCGTTCTATATGCAGAAAATCCATTGGATGAGATTCATAGGCTCCTCTATCACTTTTGTGGCATTTAGAAATCAAGTCTGCCCGGATGTGGTGGCTCACGCCTGTAATCCCAGCACTTTGGGAGGCTGAGGCAGGTGGATCACAAGGTCAGGAGACTGAGACCATCCTAGTCAACACAGTGAAACCCTGTCTCTACTAAAAATACAAAAATTAGCCAGGCATGGTGGTGGGTGCCTGTAACCCCAGCTACTCGGGGGGCTGAGGCAGGAGAATTGCTTGAACCCAGGAGGCGGAGCTTGCGGTGTGCGGAGATTGTGCCACTGCACATCAGCCCGGGGACAGAGCAAGACTCTGTCTTAAAAAAAAAAAAAAAAAAAAAAGAAAGAAAGGAAAAAAAGAAATCAGGTCTCTAGAAACAAAAAAGAATAGTTCAGCGTGTCCTTGCTCTGAAAATGCGTGTATATCCTGGTCCTGCAGAACAGTCCCTAGCACAATGTCTGGTTTTGTGTTAATGTTATTCATGCCAAAGTGACCCAACACGATGTCCCCCTGAAATGTCAACAAGCCAGATCCCCACCAGGGTTTTTGCGGTGCTGTGTTCTGTTCATCCACAGCTGCCACTGGAAAACTGTGGATCCGTTTTCCTTTGTGGATTCTCAGGGAGGACCTGGTATTGATTATATCAAGATAGGACCAAGATTATTTCAAGAAAAAGATTATACATCATAATGCTTAGCATTTATATAGGTTTTTTGATTTCAAAATGAGTTATAAATATTTCCTACTGTGACAACATCCTTGCGAGGTAGGTGAGGACTGCCGTCTACGTTACCAAGAGAAGCCCGAGGCCAGGAACTGAGGCACTCTGCTTGGAGTCGCAGGAACCACACTGGAACTGGACATTCCAGCCACCTGCCCTGGGCTCTGAAGAGGTCATGCCTCTCCCTCATGCAGCAGAGGTTTCCATTAATACAGGGGTATATAGTGTATAGATATAAAACAACACACGATTATGTTATAGAACAATAATTCAATATTTCTGTTTCTTAGTAAAATATGTTAAGCACAGTATTTAAATTGCATTTCTCTGAAAAGCATTTGGTATATTAAATAGCAGGTGTATTAAATAGCTCTATAAACATTTGCTGGCATACTCTTAACAGCATAATGACTCTAGGGAAATTAAAATCCACTGGCACATAGAGGTCATTCCTTTATAATACCATAAACTAAACAAGAATGTGAAAAACTACTTTATTCTCAAAATGCAGACTTGATAGCTTGCTGGATATTAGCAGGTGGCTACATAATTTTTCTGAGCTCGAGAGAAAGGATACATATTGCTGACAGTGGTTCTTTTAAAATACCAATTCGGTAGGGAAGAAGATGCGGTTGAAAGGTGAAAATGAAAGACGGCTATCTCCACTTTGTATCCATTCTGAGAAATTCGTATGTTTTCAAAAGATATTATCAGAGTTAGAAGTAATGCTGAGGTGAATACAGAAAATGCTGTATAATAGAACATTTTGTGAGAAGAGAAAATGATACCAAATAAAACCTATGGTGTAAGAGGAAAATAAGACCAAAAAGGATCTTTTTCAAGGTGTTGAAGGCTGGCATGAGATGTAAGCTGTTCATGCTTAGATGACGGTATAGGTCTTGGAGATTATTTGCAAGGAGAAACACTTGGTTTTATCAAACTCTTCTCCAAGGCAAAATCCTCACCTTCCTCTCTAAATCAGCAGTTCTCAGAATGGTGTTGAAGAGCTCACCTCATGCTAAGCTTCCTAGCAACTGACAGGTGGGTCAGCAGAAAAAGTTCTAAAACTAGAAAGGAACAGGAACCAAAGTCTTAAAATTTGTAGGCAAACATAAAAACTAACTTCTA
>PVKV010030576.1:0-22104 GCA_004027835.1 Alouatta palliata | reverse complement strand
ATGGAATCATTCAAAATAAACAAATAAACAATAAAACTTTATCCATGCATAGTCAGGTTTCTCCATATTTGGTATGTTGGCAGTCAATGTAAATTTCTAATTATATGTGACTTTTATTCAACTGCCTGTACTTCATTTAATAACATATGTACTTAAATCTACCAGTGTCCTTATGGTAGGTATACTCTTTCTTCCAAAAGTGATTTGAAATGTAAAAATGACAAAGAATAAGAATAATAAATGATTTGAACAAAAGAATACAGGCTTGTCTAGTCAATATATAACCTGAATTATTTATTGGCAGATAACGTAACAAGAAACGAAAGACACGGTTTTTGGATTTAGAATCCATGCATAAGGTTTCAAGGAGGATCACACACGTACCTGTGGCACATGATCCTTCCGACACCACAAGTATCTCACTTTGCTGTTTGCACGCAGCCTGTCGCAGGTAACACTCATTCTGGTAGCTCTCCCCATTGGAGCCACACACAGGCACATAGTCATTGTTGCACTGGGAAACACACAGATGTATGCCTACAGTTAGTACTGGAGACTGCACCCCTCTGACACAAAAATAGATATACTTTGGAATAGTCAGTAAAGTTTACTTATAGTTCAGTCGTTGTTGAAATTGACCAGAAATAATCATTTACAGAAGAAACCACTTGTTTTCTTTCTCAATGATCCTAATTGTGTTCTATAAGTCTTTATAAGGGCATCATTGAAAGATGCACAAAGCCAATTTCAAGTTAGTCAACCAGTCGTTTGATTTAGATAGGGCAAAAATAAGCATCAAAATTGATCAGGCAATTCCAACAAAGTGACTGGACAAGTAGCGCAACAAAGATACAGCTACAAATATACTAATACCATTTAATATTATCTTTAGTATGTGGCCCACATGACTTGATGGAAAAAGTTCAACTACATTTTAATTTCAAGCTATTCCCAAACAGGTAATGTCTATCTGTGTTTGGAGCAGAATTATATAGCCAAAACGCCAAAAAAAAAAAATTAGTTAACTCTTAGTTGTTGTTTTTTAATTAAATTTTTATTGAATTTTAGTCTTTGTAAATTTTCAAATATTCAGATAAGATATTGATTTACTTATTTATTTTTATACCTCTTTAGACTATTGTATATTGACATGGATATGGTCTAGAGAGACACAAAACTATGGAACACAGAGAAAAATTTCAACAACTACTGAACCATAGGTAAACTTTACTGATTATTACAAAGTATGTCTATTAATAGGTATTCTATAAAGCAAAAAGTTCATTTTTAAAAGAACCTCATTATTTTAAAAGTACACATTTTACAGTGAAAATTAAGACAGCCTACAGGGTATAGTCATCATAATGTAATCATACTCTAAGGCATTAATGATACTTGGCTTTGTCCTATGCGTGCTAATTACACCAGGGATGTGATTATCTCATGATTACTACTACTATTGATGTGCTTCATTGTTTAATTATAAAAAATCTAATGATCAAGATTATTATCTGTAAATGCTCACCTATGCCAGAAACTAAGTACGGAAAATCATACTTACAGATGCATGTAAAAACTGTTCTCTCTGTTTTACTTTTAATTAAAATATGTAAACTTTTGACATGCTGTGAGTTCAGACTACACACAAACCAATAATATAATGAGATGGGTAGGAAAGTTTAAATATATATGATAACAAACCTAAAACCCTATCATAAGTAAACTTTAAGAATTTATGCAAAAGAAAACATCTCTCAATATGTTGATAATCTGATTGATTAAAACCTGAAATTTAGTATTTTCTTACAATACCTAAACTTCCTAATTCCCAATCAATTATTTAATTCTTGCTCTTTACCTTCATAATACTAATAGCTTAATTATCATAATAAATTTAAATGTCAATGTTCTTTAAAATGAAAGTCTAATTTTATGAGTTTTACTTTTTTATATAATATTAACAACTTAAATATAATGTTTTAGTAATTGTGATCTACTTTTCTCCAAACAGTAAATCCAAATTGTATGACAGTCATATTATGATGACCATAATTACTAATAGGATGTTTTATCACATATTTAAAAAACATTCTTTATCTTAATTTCTACAATATATAATCTAGACATTCTGCAAATCCTCTACATAGTAATTATTTTCCACAGTTACATTATTGTCTCCTAGACTCAGTCTATGTATGTGATTATATTTGAAAACCTGATTTGACTAGAGCTTTTCACCAATCTTTTGCTAATGTTTAACTCAGTTGGCAATTGACTTCTGATTAGGTGATACCTGTGTAAGGGATGTTTTCCAGGAGCTTTCCAAAAATTTGTTTTAATTTATATCTGAAAACGGACTTAGCATAGTCCTGAGTATCCCCACTACTATCCAAGAAAGAAGGCAATAGCAAAATGCCTGTGAAGATTTGAATTTTCCAATGAGCAGTACTGAAGAGACAACAAATAAATGGGGCTTGTGCTCATGCCAGAACTGTGACCAGCAAGGCAAGTGCAGAGATAGGTGCTTGTTAAATGTGCTATGATCAGAACCTGGGACAGGAGAATGTAGGTAGGATTATGTTGGTCCATGAACATCAGAGTGGTGTCTGAGTACATGGAGGAGAGACCAGAAAGAAGAAAACAGCTGGTAACATTACGATCAATAGACTTGATGATCCTTTCAGTAGACAGAAGAGAGTCATAATGTGTCTATGGCTAGATGGACAAATGAACATCTCATTCTTGAGTCCTGGCATTCCTGCCCCGGGTTACCTTTCAATCTCCATCTCGAACCCTAGTTATAATACTTTGTGTGTAGATTATTTGGGTTCACATTTTCTTCTCTCCAATCCTTAAATTTTATTTATTTATTCTTCTCAGATTACTCAAATATAGAGTCAGTGGACTGGGAGTGGGGAGTGCAAAGTATTTATTATCTCCGTCAAGTGCTAGTACACAATGCTGATCTGCATCTTAAAATAGGGAATAAACTGATAAAGTGCTCATATGCTGCTTCTGAGGGATGCAGTAAGCCAAATTCGAACATTTCTAAAAACAGAGCTGCCAAGTTCCATGCACAAGCCAAAAGGGAGATTTCTATAGAGCTGAAAAGAGCTTAACTGTAGATTACTGGCATGATGTTTTTGGCCCTTAGTACAAAGACTTGCACTCATTAATATGAAGAACACAAGGAGGAAGCACGCTTTAAATCATGAAAGCTCATGAGTGGGAGTCTAGCTCTAGGTTCTCCTATTTCTTTCACTGCCTTGGTGTAGGACCTTTTGTATATTAGTCAACAATTAAATATTTAATAGGTTTATAGCCTAGTTTTCCCATTTGAAATGCTTACCTGGAACATTTTGAAAATTAACAAAGTCATGTTTTTAAAATAAGAAATATCTTGTAATACTCACTTATAAAAAGAAATGTAAATTATTTGCTTTGTGTGATACGTATTTTAACTAGCAGAGTTATTATCTAACTCCAACATCAAACCACGGCATTTCTAGAGTTAGAAAAACAAGGAAAATAGGCTAAGCCTAGGTATGAAATAGGCTAACTACTGCATTAAAATATGCCAAATTATTGGAAATAGTTTTTAGTAGTATTCACAATACTGCTCGGTTTCAGATGAAGGGAGACACTCAGATGTTAAGTGACTTGCTAAAGGCCATACAGTTGGCTGGTCAGAGGAAAAAGAACACTCAAGTCCAGATGGTTATGTCCATAAATGTATGTGTTGTACAAACTTCCTCTCAGGGGAAAAAGTGATTCTATTTTCTCTGTTTTAAAAATCTTATGTTTATTTTCCAAATCAGTGTTTTTCAATAGAAGAATTTGTTCCAAAATTGGCTAACCATCACACTAGTGGATTCAATAACTTGACACACTAGAATGCATAAAATTCATTTTTGCTACAAATTAATAAAAATCCTGTGAGAAAATTTTCATGGGATTTATTGCTTGTTTGGTTAATACAGGTTTTTTGAGCTGAGATTTCAGCATCTAGAAGCTTGTGTATGACTTATGTTTTATATACTGCCAGCACCTTCCACAGAGTCTGGCATGTAGAAGGTGCTCAGCAGATGTTAAGTCAATTCTGTTATATTCCCAGTTGTCAAAGGCTTAAGAAGAATGGCTTGGGATATGGCATATTTTTCTTCCAAAAAAGAAAAAAGATTTAAGAAGCCTGCATATGTTCCAATCCTTTGGCCACTCCATAAGTAATTTTTACTTCTCTGTGATTTGATTTATATTTCCTAAAATGTAAAAAAAAAATATGATTTCAAGAGTTGAGAGGCCTGTAACTATGGTGGAAATGACTGTGTGGCTTCCCAGACTAGGTCATTAAGGAATATAACTTCTACCTGGCTCTTTCTCTCTCTCTGCTTGCTTTGATGCTCAGCCACTATGCTATGAGGAAGACAAAACTTGTCCACGTAAAGAGATCAACATGGAGAAGAACCGAGGTCTCTAGCTGACAGTCAGACATATGAGTGAGAACCCTCAGACTAGTATAGTACCAAGCCCTTGAATTCCCTTCCCCCACTATCAGCTTATGGCAGAGAGAGTACAGGTGAGCTGTTTCTATTAAGCCCTCCCAAAATGGCAGATTCATTAACAAAATAAATGTTCATTCTCTTAAGCCATTAAGTTCTGGGCAGTCTGTTATGTAGCCTTAGTAATTAGAACATTTGTAGATCTAAAGTATGACTTATTAAATGAAAATAGTTAATATTTGAATTAGATAATATCTGAAAAACGTAAAGTTTCATCATATTTTAAAATTATAAAGTAGTCACTGATTATTGCGTGACCAGGGCTATCTATAAATATCTACATGTATCTCCCTTTCTCTTTTCCTCCTTCCCTCCCTTCCTCCCTCCTTTCCTTCCTTCCTGCTTCTATCTATCTATCTATCCATCCATTCATCTACTGTTTCCAAATTTTCATCCTCATAATGGGCTTAATACCTGGGTGATGAAATAATACGTACAACAAACCCCTGTGACATGTGTTTACATATGTAACACACCTTCACATGTACCCCCAAACCTAAAATAAAAGTTTTAAAAAAGGCAGGAGAAAATAATTATCTCACCGAGTTGTGAGAAATAAATGAGGTAATATGTTTGAAGGACAGAAATCAGTTTATTTTAAAACTGTCTAAGAGAGGCGAAGGCTAATAATGTTTATCTTTGTGTTCCAATAATAATGCAAATGAAAACATTATAGATATGAAAATGTATGCCCATTTCTCTTTGAAGTTTATCTCTCAGCCAGAAAGACTACAGATTGCAGGCTGGGCGCAGTGGCTCACGCCTGTAATGCTAGCATGCAGGGAGGCCAAGGCCAGTGGATCTCCTGAGCTCAGGATTTTAAGACCAGCATGGGTAATAGGGTGAAACCCTGTCTCTACTAAAATACAAAAAAATCAGCCAGGCATGCTGGAGTGTGCCTGTATTCCAAGCTACTTGGGAGGCTGAGGCACAAGAATCACTGGAACCCAGGAGGTGGAGGTTTCAGTGAGCCTAGATTGTGCGACTGCACTTCAGCCTGGGTGACAGAGCAAGACTCTTGTCTCCAAACATTCAAAAAATAAAAAATAAATTACAAAGAAATGTGTGCTTGTACCTGAAAAGGCAGCAGAGAAAAAAAAAAAAAACCAGAAGTTTCAAATAATATATAGGAAAACAGATTTTCAAGACCTCTCCCTTTTTTGTCAGATACTAGGACTAAAATAACAAACACCTAAAAAACTGAAATTCATGTATTAGGAAAAGATGGAATCAAGAGACTCAATATCCTATTTATTATTCTTCATTGAACTTATACTTTTCTTTGATCTTCATCTTAATTCAGCCACTCTATATTCTTGGTTTGTGCGAAGTCTACATTTTCCACTAGGGAGATGTTTATTTTTTCTTGCCAGATTGACAACTGTTGCAAAGCACAAACTAATAGCAGTAGTAATACACTAACACGTTTAAAATGCCACAAGGATTACGAAAAGCAAATTTCCATTTTAGTTTCTTACTCAAACTTACATTCGTTGCCACCCTCCCATCAATTCCACTTAACAGTTAAATTAATGTTAAACATAACTGACTGACCAATGTATGAAAAACACAAATATTTTTGTTGATAAAATTTTACCAAAGTCTTCTGTGGCACCTATAAAATGAAAAAAATTCCTTTAATAAGAAAATTATATATTTCCATTTTGTAGCATTCATCCCTTTAGAATTCTGTCAACTCCCTTTTTTTTTTTCTCCTGGTGAAATCTTAGAACCATGGCTTTACATTTCAGGAGTGTTTTTCCTGGTTCATTTGATACTTTTTATGAGTTCATTTCTTATGTCTACCCATGGTTATGAAAAAAAGACGAATTTATGGAATTCGCAAAAGGGAAAGAAGGAAAAACTCACAAAATTCTCTGGGTCTTTAATTAATGATTTATCCAACTGTGTTTTGTTCTTCTTTAGTTAACGTTTGGGTTAAGTATGAATTGTGGAGTTCTCATGCTGTATCTCTCTTATGTAGTTCTTTGAAAGAACATAGTTGCACTGTTTTATGTGGCTGGAGACTTTAGAATTTGGTGTTATATGCATATTAAATATGCACGAATATGTTTCTAACACTGGTATGGTCTAAGAAACTCTGTGGTCACAGCAGCACTTACCCACCAGGAGGTGGTGCACTTCACAAATATCAGTTGTCTTACTATGTTTCTTAGAAAGAAGAAAATAATGTCTAAGAAGGAGTTGGGGAGGGATAGCATGGGGAGAAATAACAGATACAGATGATGGGGAGGAAGGCAGCAAATCACACTGCCATGTGTGTACCTATGTAACAATCTTGCATGTTCTTCACATGTACCCCCAAACCTAAAATGCAATAAAAAGTATATATATATATATATATATATATATATATATGAAGATTTTAGCGTTTCTAAAAGCCACTTAAACTTTAAACGAGAATTATCTTCTCTCTCTTAGCGGGAGGTTGAATTCAGTCTAAAATATATAAATTTCATCAATAATTCTAAATATTACATATTAAACCAGATATCTAGGTCTAAATTTGAGTTTAATATTTTTATTTGTTCCATATCTTTTTTTATTCTTACAGTTTTAGAAAAGTTTTCCTTATCTTACATACAGTTTTGTTTATGTGCATATTTCCTAGCTGAGTCTTATTGTCAGATTTGAAAAGCATTTTAAAAAGTAATTTGAAACACTTAAGGGCAAATATAGGCTATTAGTACAACATCCATGTCATTTGAAATTCTACATGACTATATGAATATTTTGAGAGGAAAAGGTTTATTTTTACACGGTGGAAAGCATTTGCTAGTTAATGACTATACTAATGACATTAAGAGTTCTATCTTTAATAGATACTAGTAACCTAGTTTTGATGATGCCAGTACTGCAACTTCTTTCTCTCTTTGTAGTCAAAAGAAATTAACACAAGGAAAAGTACAGCTTTCTTATGTTCATTAAATGACTTCTGGCTCTAAATACTCTTGGATTCCTGGGGGATTCAGTTCTGATTGAATATGGTACCCATGAAAAAGTTGACATATATTAATTAATAAGTTCCATGATTTCCAAATTAGAGCAAAGTTTTGAAGTTACACTAATAAGGAATTAATTTAAAAACCTAGTCAGGTTACCAGGATAATGAAAGCCAAGACCATTAAAACAGATGACAATAAAATAAAAAGATGATAGCCCCAATCAAAAAGAACAAAAGCATAAGTCTATACTTCTTACTCATATTTTGACTATTATCCCCAGTCAATTCACTTTTAAAGTGCAGGCTAGAAGGGTCAGAGAAGCATAACCTTCCTTTGACACCCCAAAAGCACAACCTGAAGCTTTCCACCTCCAGTGGCATTTATAACTTTGGCATATACATTTCTCCAAAAAGCGTATGTCTTCTTGACATCAGTTGGCTCTCTTGCCAGTACTTTTGCTTGGTGCCAGCTTCCCTCTTAGCTTGCACAGCTATAAATTTCCAAGTGATAGGCTGTAAAGGGAGATCCCTGCTTTGCAGTCTCGTTAATGAATTAGAAGTTGCAAATATAAGACTTCTTACCTTGAACTGACAGACGCAAGTCACAGTGTCTCCAATTCTTAAACATTCCCCATCAAATTTACAGGTGTTGGTGTCACAGAGAAAGAGATCATTTTCTCTGTCATCATAACCTCAAATTCAAAGAGAATACTCCAGTCATTAAAAAATGTTACAGATTTTTAATAAAACAGCACTATGTTGAAGCATTAAAATACTTGTCCTAAATTTTAAATCCAGCAACTATAGCTGTACTGCAAGGTCACTGTCTACTGATAACCTAAAAATCTAGTTAAGTGATCAATACTCGTTTCCATTTCCCACAGTTCTTTTCTAGTCAATTCTCCTTTAATATCCTTTTCTGATACCACTATTTTTTAAAGCTTGGGTTAATACTGAGAGTGGTGAATGAAAGCTTAACATTTGCTTCCTGTTTTTTTGTTTGTTTGTTTGTTTTTTGCTCATTAGGTGGACAATATTTATGACCACAACCCCACATTTTGGAAAAGAGCTAGTGATGACCTCTGAATGCCCGTTTACCATTGCCCCATCTTTAATTGTTCTTTTGCTTCAAGGACTGAAACAACCCCTTATTTGAAATTTATCCAGACAAAGAGGAAACAAAGCCCCAATAATAAAGATAAACAGGCACAGTGTTTTCTGTGATGGTCTGTTTGGCTCAAATGAAGATTGATCACCTCTAAGTTAACAGGGGTGGGAGAGGGGTGTCAAGTTCTTGACAACCTATCTGCAAAACCAGCTTATTCTTTTTAGTTTATGCAGTCCCCTTTAACATATCTGGCTAATATTGAATTTCTTGATTGCAAATCTCAACTTCACTTTTAAATTAGTTATTTCCTAAAACAATGCAAGAGGTAGGGATGAAGCAAACCAGTCTGTGTTGGACTACAAAGCCATCAACATTTCCAAACATTGATTTTTGCAGGCTCATAATTGTTACTATAATAAAGCATCTAAAAAGTGATTATGCGCTAGCAAAGTGAAACTTATTCTTTCAAAAACAACACACATGTATGTATGAATCAAGAAGTTATAGAAATACGTTGAGTTTCATAAAAATACCAAATTTAGAAACTGCCAAAAACAGAACAATCCATTGACCCAAATCTAACAGAGCTGCAAATCTCAACTTGTCTTTGTAAAGGATAAATTAGAAGAATGCATGATAACTTTCTTTTTGGCATTTACATCAGTAATAACAAGGAACTATACATGCTTTCACACTATGAGTTACAGTTGGTCATTCCCTCCTCTCAAAAGTTACATACACTTCAGCTCACATACATCCTTGAAAGCCACTTTATTCAGAACCAGATTTAACTACAGCAGAATTATATTTACAGAAGATGAAAAATTACATACACACTTGCTAAAACTAGAACAGACCACACCTAAGGGACAATACCCAGGCATGTTAACGGAGTTTAAAATGTCAAGGAAATCACACCACAATTCCGCCCGGTATACCACAGGCTGTCAAACCGAAATGCTATGCCAACTAGGAGTGTAGCAACTCCCATCCTCGGGCCCTATTTAATTAGGAAGCTTCAGCAGAGCGAAGCTTGCCAAGCTCTCGCCATCAGAATCTGAAGGAACCCGAGCAAGCAAGAAAAGCTCCTGACCCACTCCACAGAAGCTTGTCCAGAAATGGAGGAGTCAGCGCCCGTTGAGATCAGAACCGCCCTCGGCTCGCCTACAGGGAGCCTGACCAGTCTCGGTCATGCCCACTCCGGCCTGGGAGACCTGCAAAGTGTTCTTGTTCTCAACTCCCTTCTATTACCTTGAAGCTTAGGGAAGCAAGAGAGGGGCATATCTGGACTGCAAAACCAACGTCTTTTGCAGTCTAGGAGAGAAGAGGGATGGGGGGGAGGGAGGGACGGAGGGGGAGAGAGAGTGAGAGAGAGAGAGAGAGAGAGAAGAGAGAGAGAGAGAGAGAGAGAGAGAGAGAGAGAGAGAGAGAGAGAGAGAGAGAGAGAGATTCTCTTGAAACCCAGCTCCTTTAGAATCTGTGTGACCTGGTCTTGAATGGGAGATCAGTGCGCCCTCATGGCACCTTCTCCAGGAATCAGCGATTCCCCTGCAGTCACCACTGATTTATTGCTTTCTTGCTCATTCTTTCTTATAAAGTTATTTCTTCCTCATCCTAGCCAGACTTTTTTTCTTTAATGATGATAAAGCTTCTGTTTTAGTGTTTCCTGTTAGGATTGGTGCTCTTTTTAGTGAACCAAAAAAACCATCCAGTTAATATTTCTCAAAATTCTCGCAGTTCCAATGTAAGCGCAAGCCCGCAAAGGCTTCCTGCTGCGCCTGCACCTTCTACCCATCCCAGAACCACCCCCCACCCCCGGGCCTGAAACAGTTCCCCGCGTTTCTCTGGACAGAGGTGGGTGGTCTTAGGGGTCTAGGACGGTAGGAGGTGAGGGACTGAGGAGACGCGCTAAGGCAGGCTGGTCTGTGCTGGATAACGTGTTCTTCTGCGGCGTTAAGGGGTCGGGGACGGGGGCTCTGGACTTACCAGAGCAGTTCCAGCCAGTGGGCGTTTGGCAGTCACTTAAGGAGGTAGGGAAAGCAGCGAGCTTCACCGGGCGGACTACGATGAGTAGCATGACGGGCAGCAGCAGCAGCCAGCAAAAGCCCTCGCAAAGTGTCCAGCTGCTGCACTGCCGCGGGGACTCCCACAGCACCATGACTAGTTCGCGCAACTCTGCAGCAGCAAACGGCTTCCGAGGAACACAGGATCGCGGGGGCCGGGCAGCGGGCTACTGAGCATCCCGCGGACGGCGGCAGCAGAGGAGGCGGCGGCGGCAGTGGCACCCGGCGGGGAAGCAGCAGCCAAACCCGCGCATGATCTCGAGAGTTTCAGCAACATCCAGGGACCCGGCTCAGCCCCGGGAGCGAGAGGGTCGTCCGCTGAGAAGCTGTGCCGGAGACGCGGGAGGCTGCTGCCATAAGGGGGGAGTTCTGGAAAGCCTGGGGACAGGAGCAGACGGGAGTCCAGCGGCAGAGCAGCGGAGCCGGAGGAGGCAGGATGGAGGGAAAGTCAAGGCGCCCCGCAGCCCGGCAGCCGCCTCTCGCGCTCTGCCGCCCGCATCCCTCTGGCGTTTGGGAAGCAGCAGGTCCTCAGCCCGCCCGGGGTCACGTGGGAAGAGGCAATCGGGCTCTGATTGGTGGCGCGGGATGCAGGTCCCGGGAGGGAGGGGCCGACGAGGAGGTGCAAGGATGCAAGGAGGAGGCGGCCGCAGAAGCCACAGATGGGCTCGCTCGCCAGGCGCTGGCCCGAGTGCGGCTAGGCGGGGATGGCTCAAGTGAGAAGCTCGGGTTTCAGGGTGGGCTACCCGCACACTCAGATACCACTCGCCTCACTCACCGCTCCAGGACGCCCCCTACCGAGCGCGGGGTCCGGACTAGCGCCCCTCTTCCGCTCGTGACCCGGCGCTGCGAACGCCGGCCGTGCAGCTGGGTGGCGTCTCCCCGAGCTGGAGATGGTGGGGGGCGGAGGTGTCGGAGTAGCGGCAGCAGCAGGGCAGAGAGGGGCGAGCCAGCCGGGGAGAGGGCGTCCTGCCGGCGCACGGAGCTCCAGCGTGCGGGAGCGCGCCGCCTAGGCTGTAGAGGGATGCAGGCTGGGAGTGTCGCGGCGGAGAGGCCAGGGACGTTTCTCTAGGGATTTGCAGGGAGGAGAGGGTGAGAGGCGACGGTATTAGAACCGCTCTGGCCGGCCTGGAAGCAGCAGCATCTCCCATAGCAGCCTGCAATCCCGAGGCTGCTCGCTCAGCCATCCGCAGGGGCTCTCCCTGTCTTTCTCTCTTCTCCCCTCTCTCCTCCCAGCCCCTCACCC
The DNA here is from genome assembly GCA_004027835.1 of Alouatta palliata. NCBI lineage: Eukaryota > Metazoa > Chordata > Mammalia > Primates > Atelidae > Alouatta > Alouatta palliata. The sequence goes on along the minus strand of PVKV010030576.1, from coordinate 10,166 downwards.
CCAGCTCCGACACTGCCCGAGCCACCGAAGGTTGGAATCCCTCTCCCCATCACCCGCTCGTCTCCAGCCTGTAGCCTATTGGCGTGACCATCTGGGAGGTGCCGTCAGATGTGTTTGGAAGGTCAGATTTGGTGGGAGCAAGTAGTCTAAGAGGAAGAGAAAGGCTCCTTTGCACGCCGTGGGTGGGTTTCGGGGCGCATCCGCCCGGAAGCGGCGTCGGGAAGGGGAGAGTGGGCTCCTTTTGGTGGCGCAGGCAGTGGCCCTGCGTGCCTTATGCGGGTCTCTGCCGGATGGCCGGTGACCTGGGGCGACGCGAGAAGGTCTAACTCGGCAAGAGTCGCTGGCTCTGCGCGTTTCTTTCATTCGCTCCAGCGGGCACAGGGCAAACGGCATAGAGGGACCCGCCTTCCGCCTGCTGCATTCTTCACGCAGTTAGACGCTCTCTTTAGCCTAATGGCATTTTAGTCGCCAGTAACGGGACCGAAAGCTTTCCGGGACAAGGGTGGAGAGAAGCATCTTTCTTCAGTGACTGGGGTCACTATTGCAGTCTGTGTTTTAGATGCCCCAAGGGGAAGAGTTTTCTTTTTTTGTGTGTGATTATTTAGTGACTCCTGATTTTTTTTTTCTCTTCACTCTTCTTCTGTATTCCTCTCTTGTATTCCTCCTCCTCCTTCTCCCTCTCGCTTTCAAAAGCCTCCAGATTCTCCCTTTTTCTCTCTATTTAAATTTTCCTTTTGTGCCCCTCTTTCTATGTCCCCTGAATTTAGGAGAGCATTTGATAACATTTAACAGGCAATTAGTGTCCATTCCCAATCACTTAAAAGAGGCATTAATATACTTCGAAAAGAGGGACTATCTATTCTTTGCAGGCACCACCAGAAAAACAAATTGTACCCGAGTAATCCTTTTAAGTACTTTAACCTCCAACCTCCTCCCACTTCCTTGCTTTTTAACTTCTCCTTTGAGAGATGTGATCGTGCAGCACCTCAGTGCCTCAAAGAAATTTCTTTTATTTTTTTTTCCTGTGTGAAACCCATCCCTTTATCTTACATCTCCGCCTCCGTCCGAGACTATCCCTCTCCCCTCCCACCTCCAAAGATTTCTGAATTTCAGTGTCTCTCACTCCTGGCAATTAAGCAGCAGATCCCAGCATTCTAGTCGGTGGCATCTCGCTCCTCACCGACGAAGACTCCATTAAAACAGATCAATTTGTCCAGACGTTGGAGGCATCAGAAAAATCAGCTTCTAGACAGAGCAGCTAAATTCTTTAAGGAAACGGAATACCCGTTAGATAGAGCTGCCAACTGATACTGCGAAACAAAGAATTAGAGATTTCTTTCGCTACAGACTTTCAGCAGAGAAGGCAACATAAATGTAGATCAAGATTTAACAACTCTAAACACAGAGTGAGAACATGTCATTTTCCATAGCAAGGCTGGTGTGGTAACCAATCAGGCTTATGAAAATAAGTCACGCTTGAAACTAAAGACAAAGTCCTTAAAAGTGTTTACGCAGTAATTATGATAATGAAACAGGACCTGCTAGGATTTCAGAACTTGGCTATGTAAGTAGAATTTTAGAGAACCTATTAGCAGAGGAAAACTGTTATTGAATTTTCTGCTAAGTAAATTTTTGGCATACTTTCTAATAATATATGCTCTTCCTAAGACGTTTTGCCAAAAGTAACTTAAACTCCAAAGGAGTTAATTACTGGTTGTGACTGGTTAACAAATGCAGATGCTTCCACGGAGGTCCTTTAAATTATTAAACAATTTGAAGCAAAGCTTTTTCAATGGGAATGCCGCAATTTTGTACCACTTACTATGTACTTAGTGTTACAGTGCCACCAAGAAAAAAATTCTGAAACTGGCAAGCACCACCAAGTGGCAGAAGAACATCACTCACTGAACAGAGAATTGAATAGATAAATAAAAATATATATAATATTTAGAGTCACCACTAGGTACCAAAGTAGACAAGACTGCATTAGCAATTGCATTAGTGCTTTAACTTTTCCCTAACAGAGTGAAATCAGCTTACTTATTAGAATTGAATTCAAGACTAGGTCTATGAATTATACTTTGCATTGTATATTACTTGATTACAAGTAATATGACATAATCATACCATGCATTTTCAAAATTCTTATTTTAACATACTATATTATATTTACTTTCAATCTTCTTGAGCTGGAACACTTTATTTGGCATACACACTCTAGAATTGATGGAGAGGGGTAGAGTTCAGTTGTTAGATTTTTCAATATAAATAGCACAGAGATATTGTCTCCAGAAAACTTAAAAACATTTTTTTCACATGGAAAGAACATCATTATAAAGTGTGAGATTATTCACAGCTTAAGTGTAGGGGGGGGCGCTTGGAAGTTATTCTACAACAAGAATAGTTTAAGATAAATAAATGAACCTGGGAAAATAAAATACACTGCCAGTCAGAACTCTATCTCCTTCATGATTTCATACTTTCTGATTACTTCAATAAAGGTAAGATGTATCTTTTGCTTCCTAGGTGTCAGGCATTGTGCCATGCAGGATAGAACATACTCTTTTTATTTAATATTTACAACACCCCTATGAAACAAAGAATATTGTTATCTCATTTTATGGAAAAAGAATATGGCTTTGAAAGCATCAGTCGACTTGCCCCATGAAACAAATCTAGCCAGTGACACTGCTGGGACTCTGTGAAATTCTGTCTGACTTGAGAGCAAAAGACCTAAGTCACTCCTTTCTGCTGTATTGCTGCCTGTTAGCTTCTGAGAGGGGAAACTAGCTGGGAACATATCAGTTCTGTCCATGATACTTCTTTGTCTGCCCTTTCTATGGAGCAGCAGTAAGACTCAAACTTTAATTTTCAAACTTCAGCGATGAGATCCAGTGATTTCTGAACCTGGTTGATCATATGAATTCCTTGAGAAACTTTAAAACAATAGACAAATTCCAAGTCCCACTATCAGGGACTCAGAAAATCTAGAGTTGGGCCCTGAGATCCATATTTTAATATTCATCCTTGTTGGGGAATAAAGATACCACCTATACCTATATAATGAATGAAAGGATACCTAGACTTTTGCTCAGTTTTCACAGAGAGTTTTCTAAGACAGTTTCAAGCCTTATACTCAGTGGAAAGATTAGCTGTTGTACATGTCTATCTCTCTGTTTTTATGCATATGTTCACCAAATATGTATTAAGGTTCTAATATGTCTGGTACACTAATTTTGTGACTGTAGACAATTTCCTTATTTGTAAAATGTGAGTAATAACAACACCTACCTCCTGAGCTTGTTCTGAAGATTCAAATAAAAAGTATGGTTTAATGGTAATGGCTTTGAGGGGAACCCCTATATAAATAAGTAAATAGAGGTATGAGCAAATAAATAAAGGTGTGTGTAGTTGTATTTACACATATAATTTAAAATAATTGAAGACGTACACATTAAAGTTAAATGTATGTGATATTGAAGTATATGATAAGTTGATTATTGATAATTAAGTACAGTATAATTTCTAACTCCACACCTTAACATCTCATGCCTTAATTTCTAGCCTACTTTAGAGAGCTAGATACAGATAAATAGAATGTCCTAAATCATTATTTCCTTAGTTTTAATGTATAATATTCATATGAAAAAGTATATATCAGTATGTAGTAAATGTATTAGAACATTATTTATAGACCAAATGATAACTGACAATGTTTCAGAGAAGTCATCTTTATTTTTTGATATATTTTTAAACTAGGAATAATTAAATTTGCTATTCTTTTCACCCTTTTCTACAGTAGTAAATAACATATAAGCAATGAGCTGTGATTAAAAGAAATAATTTTATAATGCAAAAGTTTCCCTATGACTTAAGTTTATTTCATCTTAGGGCAGTGGGCCCCAGTCATGATGTCATATCATAATCACCTGAAGAACTAAAGAATATCGATGCAAGTTCCTATCCAAAGACTTGGAATCCCTAGGAGTAACAGAGAAGCACTTGTGTATTTTTTTGGTATTGGTATTTTATATATATATATTTAAGTTTTCCTGGAGAAATACATAGCCATGGTTGAGAACCACTGTCCCAGGGAAAGTAAGTGGCTATTTTTTCATTACTCAAATATCCAAGTTTCAGAAGGTAAAATACTTACTTTTTTTCTCAGTTAAAACTTGTAAAACACACATCTCACCAAAGAATATTAAAATCTCTAGCCAAAGCAATCTGAACCAGTTAATGTTTGCCACTAGCTTACCAGTAGTTTAGAAAAAAGAAAAAACTGTTATTGGAAGAGAGCTAGATTTAATAAGCAGTAACCATCTCTATACAATCTGGTGTCTTCTTATTTATAAATTCAAGTCATTTTCCATTGCTATTATTATAATCATAGCCTTCTTAGGGCTTAGCCCAATACTTTTCTTCAAACTCATTTTGAAATTTATTTTCTGGAGTCAGAAACAGGAGCTAGGATCAGTTTGGAATGAAACTACCTTTCATGTCTCTCTGGCTACTTGTGGCTTCTATTGGGCAAAATTAGAAATATGCTATTCTCTGGCTTTGTAAAAAACTCAGTAAAGGTAGTTCTTTTCAATTCATGTCATTACCACCATCCAGTATTGCATATTCTGAGCATGTTACTCATTTATTTCATACCATAAACCTCATTCATTTCTCCCTGTATTATCTGTGACATTGATTTTTTTTTTCCTCCAAGGTACTTGTCAGTGGTAGAACAGACCCCCGGAGCACTAATGTTTCCAGCCACATCGCTGCTGCTCTTCTTCCACCAACATGGAATTCTTCTTAAATAAATAAATAAATAAATAAATAAATAAATGAAAATGGAGGGGAGGAATTTCTTTCATACAGTATTTAGGAAAACTTCATATAAACATTGCTTACTTGCAGCCTCACAACGCGCATTTACACATTAAAGGCTCTGAGGAGCCCTGCAGTGAAATCACACCAGAACACATCAAGGAAAACTAAGCACCTGTTTAACTTTATTAAACTCAGATTTTCTAAAATTATTTGATCATAAATCACTTTTAGCAAGAAACCACTACAATAAACTATGGCAATGGATTTCCATGTATTACTTCATTAGTAGCAATAGGTTAAGGAATAAATGAGGCTTTTGAAAAGTTGTGTTGTCATTTTAGGTGCCAGGGCTGGTCATCCCCTTTGACTTACCTTTTCAGCAGTGAAGTCAGCTCACAATCAGGTCTTCTTTACATTAGTAGTGTAAGTGTTCCACAACTCTGTCTTCTGATGTAATATATACTGACATCATAAGCATTTTTGGAAAATGATCAAAATATTAGCCTTTCTTGTACCCTACCACATTACAGCCTTTAAAAATCTTCCTCTGTTTTACCTTATATAAATTCTTCTGGATACTGTCATTTCCTCAGCAGTGTTTGTAACACAGAATCAGATACAGATTGTGTCTGATAACACTACTTTCCAAAAAACTGAGTCTTATATTGTTGAACAAGTTAAAAATATTTAAATAGAAAATTCACAGTATTTAAAAGAGAATTTAATTGACTTATTTACATGTCTATACTTATCTATTTATAGCATAAATCTGACCCAGCCACTTGCTGACAATTATTAGAACTTCCAATAAGACGACATGACAAGATCACATGATAGGGGCCAGGCAGCTGTGAGTATCTGGGTTGTAGTCTTTGCCTTGACATTTACAAGCTGGGTGTCCATGAACAAGTTACTTAGTTTCTCCAAGCCTCTATTTATTGTCTTAGCCAGAGTTCGTTTTATTACTTAGGTAACAAAGAAACCTGGTGTAAAAAGAGAAAGAATATGTTGTGGAACTCTAATGGAGTAAGGACATAGATTATAGGAAGGACTAAAATCTATATAGAAAATCACCAGGAGTTAAGGCACACATTTAATCTTTCTGGGGTGGCATTGTCTCTATTTTTTACTTTAGCTGTTTACATCTTTCTTTTTCTGCATGGACTAGTTTTCTCTGTGATCCTACCATTTCCACCTTGGATATGTTTTTTTTTTTTAATTGCATTTTAGGTTTTGGGGTACATGTGAAGAACATGCAAAATTGTTGCATAGGTTTATAGATTGCATTTATCTACAATAGATGTCTATAATGTATTACATACATATTACTGTAAAATTATATATTTTAGTACATATAAAAATGGGAGGTATCTGTATAGCAAGTGAGGTTTCTAATGAACTATAGAACTAGTTTATTCATAATTATATAAATTATCTGATTTTCATATGTAAGATTTTCTTTTTTGTTTTGTTTTGTTTTTTGAGACAAGGCCTGAGGCTTGCTCTGTTTTCCAGCCTGGAACACAGTGGCACTATCATAGCTTACTGCAACCTCAAACTCCTGGGCTCCACCATGCCCAGCTAATCTTTAAATATTTTGTAGAAATGGGTTCTCACTATGTTTCCCAGGCTGGTCTCCAACCTTCTGACCTCAAGCAGTCCTCCTGCTGCAGCTTCCAAAAATATTGGGATTACCTGGTGTAAGCCACAGTGCCCAACTAGATTTGCTTTTATATGTAATAGTCAAATAATGTTGAATTTTAAAGATCTTTAATTTTCCTCAGCTTCATCATTCTTCACATAAGTATATACCAAGATGTAGCACATTGATATATACATAGTTGGTATGCAACAAATGACTGCAAATTAAATTGAAATGTTAAAACTAAGTGTATTAATCAACACATTTTGAAAAGAATGCACCTATTTACACTATTACCAGGAATGGTAATGAAATCCCCTTGGAATAAACCAGAAATTCTTTTACCCCTTCTTTTATTGGCAATACCTATTTCAGAGTCAAAGTCCAGGACTGAGAATGTGAAGATTAGAGCACATCAAGGGTTGCCTAAGCAAGGGACAGTAAATTTTAACTGTTCACATCTTCTGCATATGTGTTCCCTCAGGGATGGTGATTGATCTTATTGCCTCACTATGAGAGTATGTTATTTGTGTTTTGGGGCTGTTATTAGATTTTTGCTATCTATATATTCCCATTGCTTCATGTCAGGAATTCATCAGAGTATAAAACAAATAAGGCCGGGCGTGGTGGCTCACGTCTATAATCCCAGCACTTTGGGAGGCCGAGGCGGGTGGATCACGAGGTCAAGAGATCGAGACCATCCTGGTCAACATGGTGAAACCCCGTCTCTACTAAGAATACAAAAATTAGCTGGGCATGGTGGCACGTGCCTGTAGTCCCAGCTACTCGGGAGGCTGAGGCAGGAGAATTGCTTGAACTCAGGAGGCGGAGGTTGCGGTGAGCCGAGATCGTGCCATTGCACTCCAGCCTGGGTAACAAGAGCGAAACTCCGTCTCAAAAAAAAAAAAAAAAAAAAGAAAAACAAATAAAAATTGTCTTGATGCAAAATTTGAGGTTTTCAAATGAAAGAGAAAGGAAAGTAGGCAGCAGGTGATATTTGGGGATCTGACATACACTGAGGCAAATAGTAATTCTCACAATATTTTAAACTTGCACAATATTATTACATCTCTTTTGGTGATCTGTGCTTGAGACTTCAGTGGAGGAAGTAACTGCAGAGGTGGCAGAAATAACAAGAGAACTAGAATTAGAAGTGGAGCCTGAAGATGGGACTGAATTGCTGCAATCTCATGAAGAAATTTGAATGGATGAGGAGTCACCTATGGAAGAGCAAAGAAAGTTGTCTCTTCAGATGAAATCTACTCTTAGTAAAGATTCTGTGAGCATTGCTGAAGTGACAACTTAGTTGATAAAGCAGTGGCAGAGTTTGAGAGGATTAACTTCAAGTTTGAAAGTTCTGTGGGTAAAATGTTACTAAACAGAATCAGATGCTACAGAGAAATGTTTCATGAAAGAGAGTCATTGCAGCAAACTTCTCAAACTTTATTGTAGTCTTATTTTAAGAAATTGCAACAGCCACCTCAGCCTTCAGCAACCACAACCCTGACCATCAGCAACCATCAACATTGAGGCAAGACTCTCTACCAGCAAAAAAGATTATGACTTACCGAAGGCTCAGATGATTGTTAGCATTTTTAAGCAATAAAGTATTTTTAAATCAAGGTATGCATATTATTTTTTAGATATAATGCTATTGAATATGTGATAGACTACAGTGTAGTGTAAACATAACTTTCATATGATCTGGGAATCCAAGACATTTGTATGACAAACCTTATTGTGGTAGTCTGGAAACTAACCAACAGTATCTCCAAGGTATGCCTGTGCACATAGACACACAGGCACTCACACATGCTTACACATACATGTATTAATATATACATAATGTGGGTATGTATATATAAACACCTGTATATTTCTACACATTAAAAACAACTCAAAATTCAAATCACAAAGAGTTTATATAGAATCATCCTGTCTTTCTAGCCTCAGATCTCACTCCACAGATGTATCTGCTGTCGGTAGTCTTTTGAGAATCCTTTCAGATTTGTCCAGGCCTGTCGTCCTAGTGTATTCTCTCTCTCTCTTTACATATATATATGGTAAGATCTCATTTGTATTCTCTCTCTCTCTTTATATATATTCTCTCTCTCTCTCTTTGCATATATGTGTGTGTGTGTGTGTGTTTGATTTACAAATGAGCTCTTACCATATATACTGTTCTATTTCTTGCTTTATTCATTTAAGAAACAAAAGGATATCTGCTTCATCTGAGTTGATAGAATACCATGTTGCACGTCTCATAATTTATTCAGTTGCCTGTTTATGGATTTTATTTTGAAATTAAAATTTAATGCAATTGTGACACATAATATCCTGTCTTTGCAATGAAGATGTCTACCTCATCACTCAACCAAAAGGGTAAAGGCCACAAGGAGAACATTATTATGCATGTACTGGGGAATATTGAGTTAGCTACCCAAACAAAGGCTCACATTTTCACTCTTAACTACTCTCAGTGAGAAACATGTTTAATATGAGTACCTTATTAGAAAAAAATTTCAAATTTACTTCATGTATACTTGTAAACAAACGATACAGTTGAAACATGATTTCTTACAAGCTCTTTCGTTCATTTGCTGTCGTAATACATGATGATAACCCTAAAATCTAATGTAATATTAGTTACCTTATTATATTTCAATGTTATGTGGATTTGCCTTTAATTATTTTCAGAGAAGTTTAATTATATCATATCACAGTGGATGCATCTATTAGACATACAAAAACAGTGTTTAATAGGACACACCAGTGTAGACCAAGTGAGTTAGCTCTTTTCTCCTACAAAGCTAAATCTTTTTTTTTTTTCAGTTATAGAAACTTTCTTTTCTGTTCACAAACCCCTATGACAAAAGTTTACCTATATAATAAACCTGCACATATACCCCTCAGCTTAAAATAAAAATAAAAATAAAAAAATTCTTTCTTTTTCAGTTATGGAAAGTTTGGTATTAAAAATGGCTGGGTTTTTTTTTTGTTTGTTTGTTTTCTTTTAAATTTTCCTGTATAACAGTTCGCTATGGATTTACAATTACACCCAAAACAGTTTTATCTGCTTTCACGTTCTTGCTCTGATCCTTGTGATTATGTAAGCCTCATCTTCCTGATACTCAATTTCATTATATATGCAACAATATGAGGATTAAATAAGATTTATTATCTGTAAGATGCTCTGCAATAAGACAGGTATTAAATTGTTATTTACTATGTACAAAGCAAAATAAGTTTATGCTCTTTGATTTTTGTTGTCAAATCCTAAATCAGCATCCATTACAATTACTGGTGAAACTTTTCTCCAATTGTCCCAGCTCCACACACCCTGGATTAAGAAATTACTTCTAATTCTAGACCAGGGTAGATATAAGAAATGCGAATAGCTGGATCTGTGTTAGGGTTAAGTATATTATATATTATATTACATATGAAATTTTCTGTTTTTATATGTGAACTAATGAAGTCCATGAAACTAGGAAACTAGTTTCATTAGAGAAATGCAAATCAAAACTACATTGAGATACCACCTCACGCCAGTTAGAATGGCGATCATTAAAAAATCTGGAGACGAAAGATGCTGGAGGGGATGTGGAGAAATAGGAACACTCTTACACTGTTGGTGGGAGTGTAAATTAGTTCAACCATTGTGGAAGACAGTGTGGCGATTCCTCAAGGACCTAGAAAT
>PVKV010030575.1:0-22104 GCA_004027835.1 Alouatta palliata | reverse complement strand
TTGGGGGGAAAAAGGGGAGGGACAGCAGGGGGTGGGGAGTTGGGGAGGGATAGCATGGGGAGAAATACCAGATATAGGTGATGGGGAGGAAGGCAGCAAATCACACTGCCATGTGTGTTCCTATGTAACAATCTTGCATGTTCTTCACATGTACCCCCAAACCTAAAATGCAATAAAAAGTATATATTAAAAAAAAAATAAAATAAAAAAATGAAAAATAAACAAACTGTTCTGACATTTCAAATGTCATTAGTGCTTAATTTACCAGAAGCCATTCTTTACACTTCTTATAACCATTTATGAATCTGTAGATACTTACATTTGTACTGTATTTACTTAGAACAAAAACTAATTTTAAATTGCATTTTTCCATTCTACACGTAAATAGATAATTTCCGTAGAATGTTTGTTGTCCACTGAGATATACCTCTTCTGTAAATTAGTAGCTTAAAGTTTATGCTTTGAAATCATTTCCCCTGGTTTTATTTTCTACAAATGAAAGTATTTTCTTTGCTAAATAATTTATTTTCATTTTCTACATTAACATATATCTTTTCAAAAGTATGTTGAAGAAACAAGTAGCTTCTCATGAAAATTCTGAAATCAGCAAAGCAATATATACATTAAACTTTTGAATTAGTCAATTTGCAATATATTTGAGTATTATTTGAGATAATGGTACCTCATATTTTATTTCACATTACAAAGTAGAACTTGAGTATACTTAAGGAATATTAGAAAGTTTCACTCATGCAAGGATTTTGCTTAAGTTTAATATAAAAGTCACTGAAGTTAGAATAGTAGAAAAACTGGCAATAAGATATCTTTGATGTGATAATATAATATTGGGACAAAAACATTTGCCTGATTAGATTTTCAAAGATTAGAAAGTTAAGAAATATTTAAATTTCATATACTAATTGGTTTAGAAAATCTGGAGAAACAGTGTCTTTCATGTTTAAATTATAATTTTAAATTAACAAAGTGTTTCATGTGAAGATGAAGGTAATTGGAGAATTTCTGCCTGTGCTCTTGAAACTCAGACAATATTACTGTTGCCATTTGATGATATTTTAAACATTTTCCTTAGAATATTGGTATATTTTCACTAGAATTGGTGATTTTTGTTGTAATTTCTCAACAGATTTGATGTTAGAAGCGAAAAGATTAGTGTTCTACAGCAAAATGAATAAAAATAACTGGCAATTTTTATACTATTTTGTTGAAACTATTACTTAGAGAAGTAACCTAATTTTTTGACTTTTTTTTTTTTTTGTCTTTCTAATCTCAATCAGCAAAGATGTATTTGATAGAGATTTATGAAAGCAGGAGTCTTCTTTTAAGTGGTTTAAGTATTTTTCACCCCCCTATAAAGCTTGTATATCAGCTTTAGTGAGTGATTCCTAAGTAAGTAAGTATTTACTAACAGATACACACAAAGATAGTATAATGAAATTTCTGTTTATTTCTTTGGGTGGTACACCCAATGCAGTCTAATGATAGAACAGAAATATTTAATATTAAGAAAAACTTGTGGACTTCTCTTTATAGGAATAGTCAACTTCTCTATTTTTATCACTAGTTTACGATTGACTTGAGGTTGTTCATTTATTCAACCAACAACCCTAGCAGGCTGAGCCTGTCAACCTTCAGAACCATGAAAGGAGACAAGCTAGTGTTATGTAAGTCACTAGGGTTTTGGTCTTATAACTATTTCACTATGCAGTAATAAAGGGAACATACATCTTAATGTATGTTTTGACCTTTCTCTTAGCAAACATCTAAAGAGTTAATGCAATAATTTTACTTTGTGAATTTTCAGGTAACTATGTAGTCTCCACTTGAATAGACAGGTATTCAGCATTCTTATCTGTGTCAAACTAAACTCTAAACAATGAACTCTGAGCAAATAAACAATAATGCCTTTGTCTCTTTCCTTCAGGTATGTTAGAAACATTGGCATAAATCAGCTTTGATGTCCATACTTCTAGCTACCTTCTAAGACAGGATCATGTTTTATGAGTGAAGAATAGATGAGACTGGTTAAGACCTGCTTTTGCAGAGTGAGGAGATAGGTCCTACTACATTCCCAAGAGAAGGCACCATGGGGAATCCTGAGTGCCTGAGATTAACCAGAGGTAATTAACTTCCAGAAAATTATGCTGAGTGAGTAAAAAACTATCCAAAATGATTGCATTCTGTATAATTCCATTTATACAACATTTTTGGAAAATGACAAGATTATAGAACTGAAGAACAATTGCCTGAGAGTACTACATAGGGGTGTATGTGAGATTGAAGTGGATGTGGCTATAAAAGGGCCACATGAGGGACATGTGAAAAAGAAAAGAAAAGTAAATATACTTGAGTGTTTCAAATAGGCAAAAAAAGAAAAAGACAAGAACTGTTAGTGTTCATGAATGGAGTTAGGTATATTTTCAAACTAAAGTCAGTAGCAGTTTATCTGAGTCGATAAGAGTTCAGACCTTTAATATTTGGTATGTGTTGTTATATGATCTAAAAGTTACTTTTAAATTATATTATTGGCTTTGAGATAATTGTAGATTTATATACTGCTATTAGATAACAATACAGTAAGATCCTATGTAACATTTACTAGTTGTTTAAAGGACAATAACTTGAAAGACTATAGTACAACAACATTTTCATCCATTTTCCATATTCCAACATTCGCAGAGTATTTCTGTTACCACAGGCGTTCCTCTTGTGGCCCTTTGATAGCCACACCAACTTCAATCTCACCTATAATTCAAATGCAGTAACCCCAGGCAATTGTTCTTTATATCTACAATTGTGTCATTTCAAAAGTGTTGTGTAAGTGGCATGATACAGTACAAAATCTTTTAGAATTGGCTTTTTATTCACTCAGCGTAATTCTCTGGAGGCTGATCTAAGTTGTTGCCTGTATCAATGATTAATTTCTTTTTTGGTAGTAGTATTCCATGGTGTGGATATACCGCACTTTGTTTAGCAATTCACCTGTTGAAGGACATCTGGAATGTTTCTGTTTTTTGGCTATTACAAAAAAGAAGCTTCTATAAATATTCATATACAGGTTTTGTGTTAACACAAACTCGCACTACTCTGGGATGAATATTTAGGAGTACAATTGGTAGTGGATATCATAGTCCAAGGTTTACACCTTTAAGAAACTGTCAAAATGTTTTGCAGAGTGGCTATATCATTTTGCATTCCTACCAACAATGTTTGTGTGATTCAGTTGCCCACATGCTCACCAGCATTTGGTGTAGTCACTATTTTTACTTTAGCCATTCTGATAAATGTGTAGTGATATGGCCTTGGAGTTTTAATTTGCATTCTACTAATGGCTACTGATGTTGAATACCTTTTCATGTGCTTATTTCCCACATACATAGCCTCTTTGTGAAAATGTCATTATACTCTTTGCTCATTTTCTAATCAGATTATTTCTTTATTGTTAGAATTTTTATTTCTTTCTATATTCTAGCCACTAGCTTTTTGTCATATATGTTATATGCAATTATTTCACTGTAATCTGTACCTTGTACTTTCTTAACAGTGTCCAGGGCAGAGAAAATAAAAAAACAGAGACTGAAATCATGAATAAACTTCCATTCACAACTGCTACAAAAAAATAAAATACCAAGGACTACAGCTTCCAAGGGATGTGAAAAAGCTTTTCAAAGAGAACTACAAACCACTGCTAAGGAATTAAGAGAGGACACAAATAAATGGAAAAACGTTCCATGCTCATGGATAGGAAGAATCAATATCATGAAAATGCCCATACTGCCCAAAGGAATTTATAGATTCAATGCTATTCTCATCAAGTTACCACTGATTTTCTTCACAGAATTAGAAAAAACTACTTTAAATTTCATATAGAATCAAAAAAGAACCTGTATAGCCAATACAATCTTAAGCAAAAAGAACAAAGCTGGAGGCATCACGCTACCAAACCTCAAACTATTCTGCAAGGCTACAGTAATCGAAACAGCATGATAGTGGTACCAAAACAGATGTATAGACCAATGGAATAGAACAGAGGCCTCAGAAATAACACCACACATCTACAACCATCTGATTTTGACAAACCTCACAAAAACAAGCAATGGGGAAATAATTCTTTATTTAATAAATGGTGTTGGGAAAATTGGCTGGCCATACACAGAAAACTAAAACTGGACCTCTTCCTTACACCTTATACAAAAATTAACCCACGATATATTAAATATTTAAATGTAAGACCTAACACCATAAAAGCCCTAGAAGAAAACCTAGGCAATACCATTTAGAACATATGCATGGGCAAAGGCCTTATTTCACTATCTTAATCTATTATTTTTGTATTTTTCAATTTCATTCATTTCTTCTCTTTGATATTTTCTTCTTCATGCTTTGGGTTTATTTTTTACTTAATTTTCAAGTTTCTTAAAGGAGTTTCTTAAATTATTGATTTGAGAGTTTTAATCTTATATTTGCAGATAGTACATAAATCCATCTCTAACACTGCCTTAATTGCTTTCTATACATTTTTATATTGTATTTTTATGTTCATTTATTTCTGTATATGTTTACTTCTTTTGTGTTTTTCTCTTTGACCTACAGATTATTTAGGAATGTTGTGTAATTTTAAGTGTTTCGAGATTTCCCTGCTGTTGATTTTTAGTTTGATTTCTTTGTAGTCACCGAATGCACTCTATATGATTTGATATCCTTTAAATGTATTGAGATTTGTTTTATGGCTCAAGGTATAGGTTTTGTTGTTGTTTTTGGTGTATGGTTGGTGGGCCCTTGAAAATGATTATCTTTTTGCCATTTTTGATGAATATTCTATAGATGTTCATTAGATACTGAAATACCCTAGCTTGGCTGTGATGAATACATTTTAAACAATCCTGCTAACTCCATTTTACCCACCCTGAGCTATGTAGGG
This sequence comes from Alouatta palliata, assembly GCA_004027835.1. NCBI lineage: Eukaryota > Metazoa > Chordata > Mammalia > Primates > Atelidae > Alouatta > Alouatta palliata. The sequence goes on along the minus strand of PVKV010030575.1, from coordinate 17,165 downwards.
CATTCTGTTCCAATAATTTGTAGTCTGAGATAACTGGCATCTTTGTAACCAATTTTCTGAGAAACAGGGCCCACTGGCCTATATATCCTGTACTTGCAACTGTGTAACTGCCTACCCTACATCCTGAGTGAAAAACAACTTTAAGTAGAATTTTGTTGTTAGGCCACCCCCCTTCCCCCAACCTGCTCCTTCTACTTCTGCAATAATCTGCTTACCACCCCCTGACCCTAAACCAATATAAAAATATTGACTGCCCTTTGTTCTGGGCTGAGAGGTTTGAGCTCTAGTTGACTCTTGGACACTGGCCATTAAAGCAGACTCTCAACAAACTCAGAGTGGTGGTGCTTCTGTTTAAACTCGCTCGGGTATAACAATACTTGTCATTGATGGTGTTCTTGACTCCTTTTATGTCCTGGCTGACTTTCTGTCTAGTTAATCTATCAGTTGCTGAAAGAAGGGTATTGAAATCTCCAGCTACTATTGTGAATTTATCTATCAAGTTTCATCTATTTTTGTGTCATATATTTTGCAACACTGTTGTTTGTTGCATACATGTATAGGGTTACTGTATGTTCCTGATAGGTAGGTGCTTTTATTTTTATGATATATCCCTCTCTGATAATTTTCTTTGTTCTGTAGTCTTCTTTATCTGAGGTTAATACAACTTCTCTTCCTTTCTTTTGATTAATGTTTTCAAGGCATTTCTTGTATCCTTTAACTTCCAACCTATCTCTTTTTATTTGAAGTGAGATTTTTTTAGGCAAAATAATATTAGAACTAATGAACTAATAATTGTAGTTCATTCTTCTTAGTTCTCTCTTTTAGTTAGCTTATTTAGCCTATTTACATTTAATGTAATTATTGATCTGTTTGGTCTAAGTCCACCATTCTATTTTGGCATTTGTTTGTTTACTCTGGTTTTTGTTTCGTTTCTTGGTTTTCCTTCTTGTATGTTACGTGAACCAAGCTTCACAATTCCATTTTGATACTCTATTGCGTTTTGGAATTTTTTTTTATGATGGCTACTTTAAAATATTTCTAACATTTCTGTCATCTCAGTTTTGACATGTTTTGATTATCTTTTTACACTCATCTTGACATCTTCTTGCTTCTTCGTGTGGCAAATACTTTTCTACTGAAACCTGAACATTTTGTGCACTGAGACTTGGATCGCATGTAAACCTTCTGTCTTACCTGACTTTTTTTCTGTTGCTGCCTGACGAAGGAAGTGTGCTGCCTTCTTACTGCCAAATGAGGGTACAAGTCCAGGCTTCCTACTTCCTTCCTATTATCAATGAGATCTGTAGTTCCTATTCTCTGCTAGGTGGATGTAGGAGTGCTGGTTCCCACTAGGTCTTACTGATACCCTCTGGCTTGGAGGGTAAGAGTTGTGGCTTCTTGCTAGTTCCCGTGTTGCCTTCACTAACAGCAAAGGGGAACGGGAGTGAATCAGTCTGTTTTCATGCTGCTGATACAGACATACGTGAGACTGGGCAATTTATAAAATAAAAAGATTTATTGGACTTACAGTTCCACATGGCTGGGGAGGCCTCACAATCATGGCTGAAGACAAGGAGGAGCAAGTCACAGCAGGCAAAGAGAGAGCTTGTGCAGAGAAACTCCCATCTTTGAAGCTATCACATCTCATGATACCCATTCACTATCATGAGAACAGCATGGGAAAGACACTCCCCTATGGTCTGTCGTCTCTGATCCCGTCAATCCCACAACATGTGGGAATTATAGGAGCTAAAAATGAGATTTGGGTGGGGAGACAGAGCCAAACCATATCAGGTAGAAACCTCATCACTGTTAAAATGAGGTGAAAGTCTGACCTGTCAGTTCAGACTCGTCTTACATTACTGCAGCAGAAAGAGAAAGAGGCACCTATGTTACTGACTGGTGAAAGTGGAAATGCAGTTTCCTCATGTGTTCTCTGATGACACAGCAGGGTGGGACCTCATTACTGCTCAGAAGGAATGGAAGTCCATGCTCCCCATACAGTCTTCACTGATACACCATGACAACAGGTATTTGGGGTGATTTTAAGGGTGGAAATTTAGTCTCTCTAGTCAGCATTTGCTGTTGAGGTAGCAATGGGACCACTGTTTTTTCTGCAGTGTTTAGCTGGTTTAAGGCCATTATTTCTAAGTGTTTTCTGCCCTCTTAGGCTACTCCCTTCCTGGTCTTTTGACTAGAGGAAATAGGGGTTCTGTATTTTGTGTATATGTGTGCACAAGCACACGTGTGCTCGAAGGTGTTTTCTGATTATTGGCTTATCTGGGACCAAATCTGGGTCATATGAGGCAAAAAGAAAACCCAGAAAACTCACCACCATTATTCCTTGGGTTCTTGGATAACTAGACAGTCTTTACTTTTCGTCTCCATCTCAGAATTCTTATATATTGTTTTATTTATAATGTCCAGGATTTCTAGCTGTAGTTATCTGGAAGTATGAAAAAATTATGACTGCTTTATCTTTCTATAAGCAAAAGTCTATAGAATTTAAATGCACTAAAAAAGACATTGAAATACTCTATAATTTTTAGCTAGATTAAACAGTATGCTCGGGACAATTAGTTACTCTAATCAGTAATTTGTACTCCAAAGGTATTATTTTATATTTTATAAAAAGAGTACATTGTAAGGGCAGCTACTATAAGTACTTCAGCCATCGTTATCTCTGGCAAAGATAACTTCTCAATTAATTCATGAGCAAGCTGCCTAAGGTTGGGGGAGCCCACCTCTTGCATTAGTGTGACCTGGCTATGAGACATGGAATCAAAGGAGATCCTTTGAAACTTGTAAGGTTTAATGACTGCCTTATTGGATTACAAACTTACATGAGGCTTGTGGCATCTTTGTTTCGGCCAGTTTCTCCCATTTGGAATGGGTGCATTTATCTAATCCCTGTATCTCTATCTTATCTTGGAAGTAACTAATTTGCATTTGATTTTACAGGCTTTTAGGCAGAAGGGACTTACCTTGTCTCAGATGAGAATATGGATTTGAACTTTTGGGTTGATGCTCAAATGAGTTAAGACTTTGGGGAACTGCTGGGGATGCATAATTGTGTTTTGAAATGTGAGAAAGATGACATTTAGGAAGGGCTGCAGGTGAAATAATACGGTCTGGCTCTGTGTCCCCACCCAAATCTCATCTTGAATTGTAATCTAAATTGTCATCACCATGTTTAGGAGGAGAAACCCCATGGGAGGTGATTAGATCATGGTGGCAGTTTCCCATGCTGTTCTTATGATAGTGAGTGAGTTCTCATGGGATCTGAGGATTTTTTAAGGGGCTTTTCCCACTTCTTTCTGCACTTATCTCTTTTGCTGCCTTGTGAAGAAGGATTCTTGCTTCCCTTTTGCCTTCTGCCATGATGATAAGTTTCCTGAGGCCTTCCCATCCATACTGAACTGTGAGTCAATTAAACCTCTTTCCTTTATAAATTACCCACTCTCAGGTATTTTTTATAGCCATGTAGGAAGAGATTAATACAATAAATTGGCACCAAGGAATGGGGCATTACTGTAAGATGCCTGAGAATGTGAAAATGGCTTTGGAACTGGGTAATGAGCTGACATTGGAACAGTTTTTAGGACTCAGAAGAAGACAGAAAGATGTGAAAAAGATTGGAACTTCCTAGAAACTTCTTGAATGTCTTCGACCAAAATGCCAATAGTGATATGAATGTGAGCATCATGGAGTCAAATCAAGTCCAGGCTGAGGTGGTCTCAGATGCAGGTAATAAGCTTGTTAGGAACTGGAATAGAGCTATTTCTTGCTATGCTTTGGAGAGAGACTGGGAACATTTTGCTTCTGCGCTGGAGATCTGTGGAATGTTGAACTTGACAGAGATGATTTAGGGTATCTGGCAGAAATTTCTAAGCAGCAAAGCATTCAAGAGGTGACACAGCATTAAAAGGTTGAAAAAATTGCAGCCTGACAATGCAGTAGAAAAGAAAACCCATTTTCTGGGGAAAAGTTCAAGCCAGCTGCATAAATGTGCATACATAATAAGGAGTCAAATACGAATCCCCAAGACAATGAGGAAAATATCTCCAAGGCATATCAGGTCTTTGTGGTAGCCCCTCAGATCACAGGCCTGGAGGCCTAGGAGGAAAAATTATTTCATGGGCCAGGTCCAGGTTTTCCTGCTGTATGCAGCCTGGGACTTCATGTCCTGTGTCCCACTTCAATTATGGCTAAAAGGGGCCAAGGTACAGCTCAGATCATAGCTTCAGAGGGTGCAAATTTGGCAGCTTCTTCCTGGGGTTGGTCCTGTGGGTTCACAGAAGACAAGAGGTTTGGAAACCTAGGCCTAGATTTCAGAGGATATATGGAAATCCTGGATACTACCTTTGAATGAACAAAATGTGAGTCCCATAGCCACTTCAACTTTGACTACTTAGCTCGATTGATCAACAGCCCTGTGCTGAGGCACTCATTTGGAGAATTTCTTAGTTACTCAATTTGACTAATGGTGAGCTCAGTCCTGCCATTAAAAGACTGTCACATTTGCCTCAGGCCAATCTTCCAGGCAGAGTGACTTGGATGAGCCTGAACATTGCTACTTTTACAAAAGGAATGGCTACACTGTTTTTTACCTGTTTTAGGTGTCTGTATGTTTAGTAGAGTTTGGTCCAACAGTTGCTTTGGATAGAATCTGTAAAGGAGCTTACAGGAGACACATGAATGTCCATACACCTCTAAATATTAGTTTTCACCTATATTTAACAAAATGTATACAATGATTGTGAATTCCAGTTTGTCTCATTTTGCAACAGAATATGTGTCAAAGCATATCTCTGTTTAATTAAAGATAGTGATGTAATTTTGCTTAGGAAGCTTATCTGAAATATCAGATTTTCTAAGAGTTTTGAGACCTGGGGAACTATATCACCTAGCAATATTCCATGATTCTAATTAATTGGGAGGAATCTCATTAAGAAATATATTTTCTACCACATCTGTTTAATGGATTTTAGTGTTTCATATTTTTTAAAAGGTGTGCTTTATTTAAGAAACAATTTATAGTGTCAACTTTCTTACCTACTCTGACATTTTACACTTTATAATTACTTGTAAAATTCTGAGTTGTGATCTTCTGAAATATTTGTAGATATGTACTCCTAACACTACAAATTTGCCTTTAGATAGTATGCAGGGTTGAACAACTACCCTCTATATATGTCCAAATAAAAGAAACAGTATTAAAACTGCTGACCGGATGTGGTGGCTCATGCCTGTAATCCTAGCACTTTGGGAGGCTGAGGAAGGTGGATCACTTGAGGTTGGGAGTTTGAGACCAGCCTGACCAACATGGAGAAACCCCATCTCTACTAAAAATACTAAATTAGCCAGGTATGGTGGCACATGTCTATAATCCCAGCTACTCGGGAGGCTGAGGCAGGAGAATCACTTGAATCCACGAGGCAGAGGTTACAGTGAGCCAAGATCGTGCCATCGCACTTCAGCCTGGGCAACAAGAGTGAAACTCCGTCTCAAAAAAAAAACAAAAACTGCTAAACTTTTTTACTTATTTTTCCAAGCATGAGCTTGAATATTTAAAAACTTCAAATTATTTCCCAATATGTAGAGTAAATTATTGCCTTTGTAACCTGTTACATTTGATTAATGTTGATTACATAATAGGTCAATTTTATTTATTTTAATGCATGCCTGTATAGAGCATTATAACTAAATGTCTTTCAAAGTTCAGCTTAACCCTAGTAGCACTGGGCGTTTCCAAGGAACTTTCAGCAGTAATTTTATATGTGCTTTCCTAATAACTGTTTTCAGAAACCATTAAGGTCCAAAAAGAGTTACGCACAGATGCAAACTGTCATCACATTACATAGTAAATACTCATCAGAAACAAAAGCCAAACCCTGTTGCTGGGTTTCTCCCCCTGGGCAATACATTGTTTAATAAAACTATAAAGAAACATATCTTACATAGGTCTTAAAATTTCTGACCAAACTACAGATTTATGAAAGAGTGACCCTGTTTAAACTTACAGTTTGAAAATATAATCCATTTTTATATAACCAGCATTATTACTAATCACTGCTAAGTCCTAATCTGATATTGAGAAGTAATATCAAGACATGTGAATTATAACTAGAACTGAAGACACTGAGAAATAACAGCAGGATGCACGTTTCAGAAGTTCCAAATGGTATCTATTTCAAATATTTTTCATGGATGCCTAACTTGGTGATGAGCATGGATAATTTTAATTGCAACCCAACTAAGCAATAGAACAAAACAACATGTAAAACTAATTCATTCATATAAAGTCCAGGAATAAGGCAGCTCTAGAATTGGTTAATTAATTGGTAAAATGAGGTAATGAAAAACCTAGCCGTTTGCCATGGTTTTGTTCTGCCTTGCTAGTATGTTGGATTTCTTCATGAGAAATCACAGTTGTATTTATAGGCATCATTTGCAAATTTGAAAATATTAAGTGAAAAAAACCTGTTTTTGCCAAGGTGTGCTTTCTTTAAAAGTTAGTAAACCTTTCTTGGCAACCTCTGAAACCCTTTATCACATTTTATAAGCCAAAACTATGTCATATACTCACCATTAAAATAAACATTAACAAAGGATTTCTATGATTGATTTAAATTTCTCCAAGAGGAAGATATCTCAACACAATTAGGGTTTGGGTAACAAGGAACAGGGGAAAATTTTTGCATAGGCAACAATGGGTATCTTCTGTAAACTTAGTAAATATTTGGTGTCTAATGTAAATATTCAGTCAGTCACTCAGCATGTACCCATGTACCAGGAATCCTCAATAAATTAGGAAATATGCAAGGTTTATATAAGATTTTAAATAAAGAAAAAAATAATTTAAATACTGATAATATTTTCCCCTTGAGTATCTTTGTCATACAAATGTCTTACTGAGAGAATCAGCTTCTTAAAAAAAAAAAAAACTCTACAAGTTAGCTGTAAAACCTGGCCGACACAAATCCCTTTCAATTATCAATGGCGCCTATAGTCCTAACAAATCATTATATGTGTTAATTGTTGCATATTTTTAGCTTGTAAGTGGTATTTATATGGCTAGCCAGAGAACACTAAACACTATAAATATTTTTTTTTTATCAGTAGAGAGGAATTGGTAGAAAGATATAATTTTCTGGTTTGGGTAGTTGCTATTGTTGTTTTCTACTCAGATTTTCTGTATTATCTTACCAGTATTTTATTTTCAGTATAATTGTTTAATTCTGTATTATGTGAGGGGAGTTTGAATAAGGATCAAAAAATAGGTGTCAGGTAATGACGAGGAGGGTAAAGCAGTCAAATGTTTTGAGGTAAACAGAGGGGTTTAGGTTAGCGAATCTTTCAGTTCAGTCATTGTTCATGGTGTGTGACTCCCAGTGTAGTGTGTGGCCCCTAGTACTGACCTTCGAATTTTCAAGCATCAACATGGAGACAAGGACAGAAATTGAGAGTGACCCTTGAGAAGCACATTGCAACAACATCCAAATAAGCCTTCTTGATACAGACCTGCTCAGGTGTGGTTGAACTTATGTGCTGAATTATATGGAATGTGAACAGCATGTATAGGCTGGTGATGAATTAGGAACTTAAAAGATTAAAAACAAAAACTTGTCTTCCACCACAAAGAGCTCAAGAAGTATTCTTGCATAAAATTTAAAAAGACAAAGGCTCTCTTTAGTCTTTAATAAATAACCCATAAAAATGTGTTCATGAATGAATAAGTTATATAGTAGTTGTAAGCATAAGGCATAAAACAGCACCGAGCATTTATAATTAATGAGTATGGTCACACAAATATCAAAGCAGCTATCAATCTCATAATATTTTCAAAAGTTATATGACTAGGTTCTACCTCTAAAGCCTTTGTTTCAGTAGTTTAGGAAGTAAGTCCTATCTGTGGGACTGAAAAATCAACAAAAAACAATAACACTTTTCTGTTTGTTTTTCTGGAGACCAAAGCTTGAGACTCTGTCCACTAAGCCCTAAAGAGTCAAGTTTATCCAAGGTTGATGTAAGTAAAAACGTAGAGGTTCACGATTAGCATCAGCCGGAACTGAGTTCCTGAGGTCAATCCAAGGTAATCTCAATATGCCAGGAAGACTCTACAAAGTTTGAGTGCAGGTTTCTGTATAACTGAGATGGGTTGACTTGTGAAGAAAGGAAGTTCAGTTGTAGAGAATAAAAAACAAAAGAAGCAGCAAAGATAAAAATTTATTTAATGAAGCTGGTAGTCTTTCAGTAGTGGAAAAAATAAATCCTTTAGATGAAATATATTTTCATAATAAAAAATATTAAGGATATGTATCCTATAATTATTTCAGTGCTATTAGCAATTTTCACACTGTTTATCTTTTTTCTGCTTTTATTTCTTGGTGTTTGGCATATATTCTAATTTTTAAATCAAGTATATTTAGAAATATATAAAATCAGGATAACAAACACAAAAGGCAGAAATGATATTCATTGTTATAAAGTGGTGTACAGACAGAAAATTTTTGAAAATTTCCATTTTTTAGGGTGCAAGAAATTTGGAAGTCTCTTGTTTTTTTTTAATAAAGAAGTACTAGTTCTAGGTATATATATATATATGTATACATATATATGTATAAATTATATGTACACACACATAAACACAACTATATTTATTGCAGCATTGTGAGAGTGGAAAATGGTTAGCAAATTTCAAACAGCTAAAGAAATGGTTGGATAATGAGTGGATCATATACTCTGATATTAAGCAACTAGTGAGGCGAAGAAGCTATTTTTGTATGTAGTAAGCAGGACATTTTAATATATTATCCGGATTACAGAGTAATGTGCAATTATTTGTGAAAACAAAAATATTACATGTATGCATTCCTGAGAACATCCATATGTATATTCAGAGGAGCATATCATAAGGATGCAACTTTTCTGCTAACATTTACTATCTCAGGAAAAGAACAGAGGAAGATGGTTAGAATTTAAAATGTTTTGTTTCATATTTTTGGAGGATTTTATTTGTTACAAAAAAGATCACATTGTTATTCCAATTTGAAAGGTTTGGTTAATTTTTGTTTGAGAAAATTTTAAACGAAAGTTTGCAAGAATGGCATGAATAGCTCCTATGTACCATGGTTCAAGAGTTGTTAGTATTTTGACACAATGCATACTTCCTCTCACTCTACACCCTCCATGCACTATTTTCCAAGAGCATGCTTTTTATATAACTAGTTATCAAAATAAAATTTAACATTGATAATACTATTATCAGTGCACATTCCATCTTCAAAATTCACCAGATTTCCCAGTATTGTCTTTCAGAGAATGTTTTTCTGTACAGGATATAATTGAGAACCTGAGAGCTACACTGACATTTTTCTATAGTCTCTTTTAATATGAAACAGTTGTAGTCTCTCGTTGTCTTTCAAGACACTTGTATTTTTACATAGATCAGTTTTGCAGAATGTTCCCAACTTTGGATTTATCTGATGTTTCCTCATGACTAGATTCAAGTTATGCATTGTTTTGTCAAGGATATCATAAAAGACTCATTGTACGTGGTGTTAACTTTGATCACTTGGTTAAAGAGGTATCTGCCAGGTTTCTTCACTATAGTTACTATTTTTTATTTTATTAATAGATAATTTGTGAGGAGATATTTTGATGTTATATGAATATCCTAGTCCTCATTCAATGCCCACTTCTTAATTTTAACATCCACTGGCAATTCTTGCCTAAATTAACTATTATAATAGTTATAAAATATTGATTTTTAACCTTATAATTTCTTCCACAGGTATTAGTGTCCTACTTTAATTAAAATTTTCTAAAAAGTGATTATAGAGAAAATAACAAGTGAAATTCCATATGCTCAAAGCTGTTGAGGACTGACCAGGCATAAAGCCAGGCAAGCACCGTGGTCGGCAAGTCCTAGCTCTAATGAGGATACATAAAATATATCTCTTAATATTCCCATGCCTTTTTTCCATCCCTGACCAAATGAAATAAGTATTTTGATTCTACAAGATTTTCAGAATTATGATTCTACAAGATCTGCTGGAACTGATTCATTTCCAGCAATTTTTGCACTGAAAAACGTAGCTTAAATTTAATAGCTTTAGATGAACAAAGACCAAGGCAATTTGCCTCTTTGCTATGCTTCAGTGGCCACGACTCCTCACATGACACAGTGAACAAAGGAGTGGGATTCTGAGTAACTACACTACAGTATAATTTTTCTGACAATCGATCAAAGTATACGTTTTGAAGCAAGCTAAAACAGTAATTTGAAGAAACAGGGGCAATCTGAACATTTAAATATTTGTTTTAAAATATTACAGTGATTGTTCCCCCTAGTTTTTCCATGCTTCTGAAAAACTGAATTGCATATAAAGGAAGCATTTACTGTGAAAAATAAACCTCCTCTCCATGGAAAGGATAATAAAGTGTAAGTGAAATCACACCTCAAAGGAACATGTCTTTTTCACAATAAAGTTTAAATTTTCCTTGTAGAAAAGAGAAAGCTGATGCTCCACATAATTATACAGCTGGTTAGGAATCTCAGACCGTATGAGGTCTAATGATGTCTGGGGTCCAAGTAAATACTATGGAGTCTTCATTTCACAGAAGATGAATTGAGGACAGTGAGATGAGCTGTTGAGGGTCATGGATGTGAATGGAGGTCCTGGGTTGTCTTGTCCATGTCAATTCTCATGATCTGTTCTTCCTTTCCCAACTAAAGCTTAGTCATTATAGTGTTACAGAGATAACATTTCAGGAGAAATATATGAAGCCATTTCCTGGGCAGTGTGACATTAAAAAATATAGGGAAAAAACCTCTATTTCCATATTATCCTCCATCCAGATGACGTTTTATTTTTCTGAAATTTTCACTTTACAGTTTTGTTTTTGAAAATTTGTTTTATAGCAGCTCCCACCTTTTCTACAATCTCTTTCCCCGGTTTCAGTTACCTGTATTCAACTGTAGCCTGAAAATATCAAATGGAAAATTCCAAAAATAAATAGTTTATAAGGGTTTTTTGTTTTATTATTTAAATGTATTTTTATTTTTTAAATAATTTGTAAGTTTTAAATTGTGTGCTATTCTGAGTGATAAAATGTCACGTCAGCCTGCTCCATCCCACCCAGGGATGAATCATCCCCTGGTCCACCATCTCCACAATGTATCTGCTCCTCTCCCATTAGTCAGTCAGTAGCCTCCTGGGTGATCAACTGTCACAGTATCTTGGTGTAGATGAATAAAATAAGGTTCCTTATTTTATTTAATAATGGCCTCAAAGCACAGGAGTAGTGATACTGAAAATTCAGATATAATAAAGAAAAGCCAAACGTGCTTTCTTCAAATGAAAAGGCAAGTTCTTGACTCAATAAGGAAGGAAAATAATCACATGCTGAGGTTGCCAAGAGCTCTGGAAAAATGAATCTTTTATTGGTGCAATTGTGAAGGAGAAAAAACTTTGTGCAGAGTCCATATAGGGTTCAGTGCTACTGTGTCATATTCCATCTTGCTTACTCATGATTTTCAGCCATATTACCTTTCTGGATGTTTCTAGAACACACTCAACCTGCTTGCATCTCAGGGTATTTGAACTTGTCCCCCTCTGCTTGAATCATTCTTATTCCAGAGACACAAAAGGCTTATTTTCTCACTTCCTTCAATGTTTAATTTATGCATCCTCTAGGCTTTTTCTCAACAAATTGTATCAGGCTTGCTGTATCCTCCTTACCCTGCTTTACTTCTCTTTGTTGGACTCATTGTCATTTGATACATTTGATACATTTCTCTTTTATTTACCTTTTTTCTCCCATTACAATGTAAATTCCTTGACAGCAATAGGTTTTGTGCAAGGATGTATCCTCAAGTATTCTTTATTTACTGCTGCAGGTGTTCCTATTGTTGCTGTAACATATAACCACAAACGTAGTAGCTTAAAACAACAACAAAAAATTTTATTACAGTAGTGAGGGGCAGAAATCCAATATCATTTTCACTCACCTAATATCCCAGTGTTTGCAGGCCTGCATTCATTCTAGAGATTCCAAGGAATAATCCCTTTCTTTGCCTTTTCAAGCTCCTAGAGGCTGCCAGCATCTCTTGGTCCATGGGGCTTCCTCCATCTTCAAAGTCGTTAATAGCCAGTCAAGTCCTTCACTTGCTTCCTTATCCTAACACTTCTTGTATAATCAAATCTACTGCTACTCACTCTGATCCTCTGCCTCCTTCCCTAGTATAAAGATCCTTGTCATTACATTGAACTCACTCATGCATATAATTCAGGATTGTCTCCCCATTTAAAATCTTTAACTTCACCTGTAATCCCAGCACTTTGGGAGGCCAAGGTGGATCAGATGAGGTCAGCAATTTAAGACCAGCCTGGCCAACATGGTGAAATCCAGTCTCTACTACAAATACAAAAAAAAAAAAAAAAAAAAAAAAAAAGATTAGCTGAGCTTGGTAGTGGGTGCCTGTAATCTCAGCTACTCAGGAGGCTGAGGCAGGAGAATTGCCTGAAATAAGGCAGAGGTTTCAGTAAGCCAAAATCTCACTATTGCACTCCAGCCTGGGCAGCAAGAGTGAAACTCTGTCTCAAAAAAAAATATATTAATTGCACCTGCAAATTTCACATAAAGTAACATATTCACAGGTTCCAGAGATTAGAACGTGGATATCTTTGAGTGGGGAAATTACTCATCTCTCAACACTTTATAACAAGTTACGCAAAAGCTTAGTAGCTTAAAACAAAACTATTCACTATCACACACATTTTCTGATGGTCAGGAATCTGGACGAAGCTTAGCTGTGTAGATCTGGCACAGCATCTCATGAATGTGCAGTCAAGCTGTCAACCAAGGTTGCCTACCTCTATAACTTTACTAAGGATGGGGAATCCACTTCCAAACTCTTACACAGTTGTTGGCAGTCATCTGTTTCTTAGCGTAGGGCAGGGCATAGTTCTGTGTACAACATGACAGCTGGCTTCTCCTCAAGTGATTGAAGAGAAAGGATGACTTTGCAGAAGAATTAACATAGCAGTTCTTTGACTGCAATCCTTAGAAAGGCCTGCTTTGAAGTTTGGCCCATGGCTGGCATTTGGCAGTTTGACTGCTAATCAGTTCTCTACACTAAGCTGACTTTTTACCTAACTAATAAGTACCAGTAGCTCATTGGGCTTAAAACTATTTGTGTAAACAATATGGTTTATGCTGAACACCTGCTTTCCTTCTGGGTCTGGAATTTCGGTACTACTCAGAGACTGCCTCTGTCCCCAACCTACAATAAAAAACCTTGGGTACCAAATCTTTCCTCCTAGTGAATACTCATATGTTGTCACAATTCATTGCAGAAAGAATTAAGTGTGTCCTGTGTGACTCTACTAGGAGACAACTCTTGAAAATTTGCACCTGATTTCCTTAAACTTTCATCCCATGGCCCCTTTTCTTTACTAACTTTACTGCATATCATTTTGCTTTGATAAATCTTAGCCATGAATATAACTATATACAACTCCTGTGAGTTCTTCTAGTGAATAACCAAATCTGAGGCTGGTTTAGAGACCTCTGACATAGTAACAATGATGGAAGCAGTAGTATCTTATATAACCTGATCCTCAAAGTGACACACCAAGACTTCTGCCATATGCTAGTGGTTGAAAAGATCGATTCTGATGCTTTGAGGGACAGGAGTGCGAATAACAGGTGGCAGGGATCACTGGGGACCATCTTGGAGGCTGCTATGAGAAATGCAGCCTTTTGTTTAGCAAATTTTAAGTAAAGCATTGGCAAGGTTACTATACATACTAGTTTACTGCAGTAGTCCTGGTTTACAAATATTTTCTTCCATTCATGATACTGTCCTATAAAACCTCCATGAAAAAATTATAAAGTTCAACTTATCTATTTTTTTAAATTTTATTGCTGTGCTTTTTGGGGTCATATGTAAGAATCCATTGCCAATTCTGAAGTCATATATCACTTTCTTTTCTTCTAATAATTTTATAGTTTATACTTACATTTGGGTCTTTAATCCACTTGGAGTACATTTTTACGCATGGTGTGAGGTAAGAGCCTGACTTCTTTCTTTGGCATATGGCTATCTAGTTGTCCCAGGCCCATTAATTGGAAAGGCACTTTTTTCCCATTAAATGGTCTTGATTATAAAAAATATGGGCTTATTTCTGGACTCTCAATTCTATTTCAGTGATCTGTCTATCCTTGTGCTTGTTACCACACCCTATTCATTACTGTTGCCAGGTAGTACTTTTAAAAAGGGGAACATATGTGTCCCCCAACTTGGTTTTGTTAGTTTTTAGGGTATACACTTATACTCCCTTATTAAATTTATTTTTCAGAAGTGTTTTATCTCTTTGATATCATTGAAAATGGATTTTAAAAGTTTCTTTTTGTATTGTTCATTGCAATTATATGAAAACAATTATATTTGTATATTAATTTTGTGTCCTTCAAACCTGATGGCCATGTCTCACTTTGTGTGCATGTGCTGCTCCTGTTGTGCATTCACCTGTATTAAGGCATGTTCTTGGTAAAAAGCAAAAAAACATTCAGCAACTATTTTATCAAATATAGGAGTATTTGATTTTATTTCTTTAATGTTATAAATGTTTAATATAACATTATAATGTTGTAATGTTTTAAAATTTTGTTTCCCTATGTTTTCTAATGGCAATACAGTAATAGTATAAATTTGGGGATACTGATTTAGTATGCTACAAACTTGCTAAACTTCCTTATTGGTTCCATTAATTCCTTTGCATATTATTTTGGATTTTCTACTTACCCAATCATATCATCTGTGAGAAAACAATTTTATTTTTTTCCATTACAATTTTCTGTATTGAACTCACTTCCAGTAAAATATTAAATAGAAGTAGTAAAAACAACTATGTATGTCTTATTTCCAGCTTTAGAGACAAAGCATTATGTGTCACAACACATCGTATGATGTTAGCTATGGAGTTTTTTGCAGTTATTCCTTATAAGGATATTTCCTATTTCTAGTTTGCTGAGAGTTGTGTCATGAGTAGGTGATAAACTTTGTAAAATACAATTTCTCTACCACTTCTAAGATAATCATATATGTTTTCTTCTGAAATATGTTAATTCATGATAATATTGATTTTTTAATGTTAAACCAACCACTTTGTAATGCTGAATAATCTTTTTAGTATAGATGTCCATTGTAATTCATTTGATAATACTTTTGTTAAAAATTTTTACATAATGGGATTTTTTTCATTTTTTTTTCTTATATTTAACTGGTTTTGGTTTAATGTCACCCTGGCCTCGAAATACAAGTCAGGATGTTTTACATCTTTTCTCATTTTTGGAAAATATGACTTTCTATATTTCCAAATATATTCAAATATATATGTATATATATATATTTGGAATATATATATATGAGAATATATATATGTACACACACATACATGCACACACATATCCTTTCACATCATCCTATCTATGCAAACCTTTTCCCAGGATGTTCTTGAATATATCATCTCACAATAGAAAATAGCCTTAAAAACTCTGAAACTTCTCCTCCCCTTCTTGTACCTGAAAACTCTATCATGAGGATAGTTTTTACTGAAGTTTTCTCCAGTGCTGATTATTTTTATAACCACATCCCTCATATCACTGTTGCTTAAGGAACCATTTACTAGGGTTCCAGATAGAATATGTTAGCCAATTAAAGTTATGAACAAGTTTTAAAGAGAAATTAAGCAATTTTGTTAAGCTCTAAGCATGTATGAACCAAAAAAATTAAAAATACATATGTATACATCGAAGTTTATGTATATATACGTGTATACATAAATGTGTGTGTGTGTGTGTGTGTGTGTGTGTGTGTGTGTGTGTGTGTGTATACACACATGGTGGGGGAAGAGAAAGAAAAGAAATTTTACAATTTGGATCCAATATAGGGATACTTGTTTGTTTATAGGCTTATAATTTATTGACTTATCTAAACAGATAAGAATATCCATATGGTCTTATATAGCAAGCAAGCAAATTATTAGCAAAAAAACTGTGAAAAAAATCTTTCATTCAAGTACCTTAATTATTTCAATACAAAATTCAGGTTTATAAAGCTTTGACTTAAGTGCAGCAGTCCCCACTTATTGGCAGTTTTGCTTCCTGAAACCATTTGCAGTGGCTTCAGATATCAGCAGTCAACCACAGTCCAAAATTATTAAGTGAAAAATTCCAGAAATAATTTATAAATTTTAAATCACATGCCACTCTATTATAATTGTTCTATTTTATTATATTGTGGTCATTAATCTCTTACTGTGCCTAATTTATAAATTAAGCTCTATCAAATAGGTATGTATGTATAGGACAATACATTGTATATATAGAGTTCAGTACTTTTTCCCATGGTTTTGGTATCTACTGGAGGTCATGGACTGTAGCCCAAATGAATAACAGGGGATTATTGTATGCATATAATTAAAGAGATTGTTTAAAAACTGAAAATGATGTCACAAATATAAATGCAGTTATTTTTATCTGGTAATTTTATGCATATGTATTCAACTTTTACAAATTGTATTTTCATTGAATTAATTGAAAATATGTGTAAAAGAAATAGTGATTCATTTTAACTGAAAATGTTAGAATTTGTGACTATTTTGTAAGCTTTTTATTTATAAGCTATTTATTTGTCAACCAATAAATCTGGGAACACATTTTTAAGCTTTAAACAGCTAATTTATCAAATTAGCTTCTTTTCCTTTAATATTATTTACATTGAATACCATTGAAGAAGCCAGTAACATGTTTTCCAATTTTTTTTTTTTTTTTTTTAATATATACTTTTTATTGCATTTTAGGTTTGGGGGTACATGTGAAGAACATGCAAGATTGTTACATAGGTACACACATGGCAGTGTGATTTGCTGCCTTCCTCCCCATCATCTGTATCTGTTATTTCTCCCCATGCTATCCCTCCCCAACTCCCCACCCCCCGCTGTGCCTCCCCTTTTTCCCCCCAACAGACCCCAGTGTGATATGCTCCCCTCCCTGTGTCCATGTGTTCTCATTGTTCAACACCCGTCTATGAGTGAGAATATGCGGTGTTTGGTTTTCTGTTCCTGTGTCAGTTTGCTGAGAATGATGGCTTC